>CAWVNZ010000383.1:0-117705 GCA_963930735.1 Dioctria linearis | reverse complement strand
GGCGCACTTAAAATTTGCGAATGTAAAAAATTTATTTTTTGAATAATTTACTATAGAAAAGGCAATCCCTGGCGTATTTAAAATTTGCGACAGTAAAAAATTATTTTTTGAATAATTTACTATAGAAAAGGCAATCCCTGGCGTAATTAAAATTTGCGACAGTAGAAAATTATTTTTTGAATAATTTACTATAGAAAAGGCAATCCTTGGCGTAATTAAAATTTTGGACAGTAAAAAATTAATATTTTGAAAAATTTACTGTAGAAAAGGCAATCCCTGGCGCAATTAAAATTTGCGACAGTAGAAAATTATTTTTTGAATAATTTACTATAGAAAAGGCAATCCCTGGCGCAATTAAAATTTGCGACAGTAGAAAATTATTTTTTGAATAATTTACTATAGAAAAGGCAATCCCTGGCGCAATTAAAATTTGCGACAGTAAAAAAATTATTTTTTGAAAAATTTACTATAGAAAAGGTAATCCCTGGCGCAATTACAATTTGCGACAGTAAAAAATTATTTTTTGAAAAATTTACTGTAGAAATGCAATCCCTGGCGCAATTAAAATTTGCGGCAGTAGAAAATTATTTTTTGATAAGTTTACTATAGAAAAGGCAATCCCTGGCGCAATTAAAATTTGCGACAGTAAAAAATTATTTTTTGCAAAATTTACTGTAGAAAAGGCAAACCCTGGCGCAATTAAAACTTGCGATAGTAAAAAATTATTTTTTGAATAATTTACTATAGAAAAGGCAATCCCTGGCGGATTTGAAATTTGCGACAGTAAAAGAATTATTTTTTGAATAATTTACTATAGAAAAGGCAATCCCTGGCGTAATTAAAATTTGCGACAGTAGAAAATTATTTTTTGAATAATTTACTATAGAAAAGGCAATCCCTGGCGCAATTAAAATTTGCGACAGTAAAAAATTATTTTTTGCAAAATTTACTGTAGAAAAGGCAAACCCTGGCGCAATTAAAACTTGCGATAGTAAAAAATTATTTTTTGAATAATTTACTATAGAAAAGGCAATCCCTGGCGGATTTGAAATTTGCGACAGTAAAAGAATTATTTTTTGAATAATTTACTATAGAAAAGGCAATCCCTGGCGTAATTAAAATTTGCGACAGTTGAAAATTATTTTTTGAATAATTTACTATAGAAAAGGCAATGCCTGGCGCACTTAAAATTTGCGAATGTAAAAAATTTATTTTTTGAATAATTTACTATAGAAAAGGCAATCCCTGGCGTATTTAAAATTTGCGACAGTAAAAAATTATTTTTTGAATAATTTACTATAGAAAAGGCAATCCCTGGCGTAATTAAAATTTGCGACAGTAGAAAATTATTTTTTGAATAATTTACTATAGAAAAGGCAATCCTTGGCGTAATTAAAATTTTGGACAGTAAAAAATTAATATTTTGAAAAATTTACTGTAGAAAAGGCAATCCCTGGCGCAATTAAAATTTGCGACAGTAGAAAATTATTTTTTGAATAATTTACTATAGAAAAGGCAATCCCTGGCGCAATTAAAATTTGCGACAGTAGAAAATTATTTTTTGAATAATTTACTATAGAAAAGGCAATCCCTGGCGCAATTAAAATTTGCGACAGTAAAAAATTATTTTTTGAAAATTTACTATAGAAAAGGTAATCCCTGGCGCAATTACAATTTGCGACAGTAAAAAATTATTTTTTGAAAAATTTACTGTAGAAATGCAATCCCTGGCGCAATTAAAATTTGCGGCAGTAGAAAATTATTTTTTGATAAGTTTACTATAGAAAAGGCAATCCCTGGCGCAATTAAAATTTGCGACAGTAAAAAATTATTTTTTGCAAAATTTACTGTAGAAAAGGCAAACCCTGGCGCAATTAAAACTTGCGATAGTAAAAAATTATTTTTTGAATAATTTACTATAGAAAAGGCAATCCCTGGCGGATTTGAAATTTGCGACAGTAAAAGAATTATTTTTTGAATAATTTACTATAGAAAAGGCAATCCCTGGCGTAATTAAAATTTGCGACAGTAGAAAATTATTTTTTGAATAATTTACTATAGAAAAGGCAATCCCTGGCGCAATTAAAATTTGCGACAGTAAAAAATTATTTTTTGCAAAATTTACTGTAGAAAAGGCAATCCCTGGCGCAATTAAAACTTGCGATAGTAAAAAATTATTTTTTGAATAATTTACTATAGAAAAGGCAATCCCTGGAGGATTTGAAATTTGCGACAGTAAAAAATTATTTTTTGAATAATTTACTATAGAAAAGGCAATCCCTGGCGTAGTTAAAATTTGCGACAGTAGAAAATTATTTTTTGAATAATTTACTATATAAAAGGCAATCCCTGGCGTATTTAAAATTTGCGACAGTAAAAAATTATTTTTTGAATAATTTACTATAGAAAAGCAATCCCTGGCGTAATTAAAATTTGCGACAGTAGAAAATTATTTTTTGAATAATTTACTATAGAAAAGGCAATCCCTGGCGCAATTAAAATTTGCGACAGTATAAAATTATTTTTTGAATAATTTACTATAGAAAAGGCAATCCCTGGCGTAATTAAAATTTGCGAGAGTATAAAATTATTTTTTGAATTATTTACTATAGAAAATGCAATCCCTGGCGCACTTAAAATTTGCGACAGTAAAAAATTATTTTTTGAATAATTTAGTATAGAAAAGGCAATCCCTGGCGTAGTTAAAATTTGCGACAGTTGAAAATTATTTTTTGAATAATTTACTATAGAAAAGGCAATCCCTGGCGCAATTAAAATTTGCGACAGTAAAAAATTATTTTTTGCAAAATTTACTATAGAAAAAGCAATCCCTGGCGCAATTAAAATTTGCGACAGTATAAAATTATTTTTTGCAAAATTTACTATAGAAAAGGCAATCCCTGGCGCACTTAAAATTTGCGACAGTAAAAAAATATTTTTTGAATAATTTACTATAGAAAAGGCAATCCCTGGCGCAATTACAATTTGCGACAGTAAAAAATTATTTTTTGAAAAATTTACTGTAGAAAGGCAATCCCTGGCGCAATTAAAATTTGCGACAGTAGAAAATTATTTTTTGAAAAGTTTACTATAGAAAAGGCAATCCCTGGCGCAATTAAAATTTGCGACAGTAAAAAATTATTTTTTGCAAAATTTACTGTAGAAAAGGCAATCCCTGGCGCAATTAAAACTTGCTATAGTAAAAAATTATTTTTTGAATAATTTACTATAGAAAAGGCAATCCCTGGCGGATTTGAAATTTGCGACAGTAAAAAATTATTTTTTGAATAATTTACTATAGAAAAGGCAATCCCTGGCGTAATTAAAATTTGCGACAGTAGAAAATTATTTTTTGAATAATTTACTATAGAAAAGGCAACCCCTGGCGTATTTAAAATTTGCGACAGTAAAAAATTAATTTGTGAAAAATTTACCTGGCGAAATTGAAATTTGCGAGAGTAAAAAATTATTTTTTGAATAATTTACTATAGAAAAGGCAATCCCTGGCGCACTTAAAATTTGCGACAGTAAAAAATTATTTTTTGAATAATTTACTATAGAAAAGGCAATCCCTGGCGTAATTAAAATTTGCGACAGTAGAAAATTATTTTTTGAATAATTTACTATAGAAAAGGCAATCCCTGGCGCACTTAAAATTTGCGACAGTAAAAAATTATTTTTTGAATAATTTACTATAGAAAAGGCAATCCGTGGGATATTTAAAATTTGCGACAGTAGAAAATTATTTTTTGAATAATTTACTATAGAAAAGGCAATCCCTGGCGCACTTAAAATTTGCGACAGTAAAAAATTATTTTTTGAATAATTTACTATAGAAAAGGCAATCCCTGGGATATTTAAAATTTGTGACAGTAAAAAATTATTTTTTGAATAATTTACTATAGAAAAGGCAATCCCTGGCGTAATTAAAATTTGCGACAGTTGAAAATTATTTTTTGAATAATTTACTATAGAAAAGGCAATCCCTGTAATATTTAAAATTTGCGACAGTAGAAAATTATTTTTTGAATAATTTACTATAGAAAAGGCAATCCCTGGCGTAATTAAAATTTGCGACAGTTGAAAATTATTTTTTGAATAATTTACTATAGAAAAGGCAATCCCTGGCGCACTTAAAATTTGCGACAGTAAAAAATTATTTTTTGAATAATTTACTATAGAAAAGGCAATCCCTGGCGTATTTAAAATTTGCGACAGTAAAAAATTATTTTTTGAATAATTTACTATGGAAAAGGCAATCCCTGGCGTAATTAAAATTTGCGACAGTAGAAAATTATTTTTTGAATAATTTACTATAGAAAAGGCAATCCTTGGCGTAATTAAAATTTTCGACAGTAAAAAATTAATATTTTGAAAAATTTACTGTAGAAAAGGCAATCCCTGGCGCAATTAAAATTTGCGACATTAGAAATTTATTTTTTGAATAATTTACTATAGAAAAGGCAATCCCTGGCGCAATTAAAATTTGCGACAGTAGAAAATTATTTTTTGAATAATTTACTATAGAAAAGGCAATCCCTGGCGCAATTAAAATTTGCGACAGTAAAAAATTATTTTTTGAAAAATTTACTATAGAAAAGGTAATCCCTGGCGCAATTACAATTTGCGACTGTAAAAAATTATTTTTTGAAAAATTTACTGTAGAAAGGCAATCCCTGGCGCAATTAAAATTTGCTTCAGTAGAAAAATTATTTTTTGAAAAGTTTACTATAGAAAAGGCAATCCCTGGCGCAATTAAAATTTGCGACAGTAAAAAATTATTTTTTGCAAAATTTACTGTAGAAAAGGCAATCCCTGGCGCAATTAAAACTTGCGATAGTAAAAAATTATTTTTTGAATAATTTACTATAGAAAAGGCAATCCCTGGCGTAGTTAAAATTTGCGACAGTAGAAAATTATTTTTTGAATAATTTACTATAGAAAAGGCAATCCCTGGCGTATTTAAAATTTGCGACAGTAAAAAATTATTTTTTGAATAATTTACTATAGAAAAGGCAATCCCTGGCGTAATTAAAATTTGCGACAGTAGAAAATTATTTTTTGAATAATTTACTATAGAAAAGGCAATCCCTGGCGGATTTGAAATTTGCGACAGTATTTTTTGAATAATTTACTATAGAAAAGGCAATCCCTGGCGTATTTAAAATTTGCGACAGTAAAAAATTAATATTTTGAAAAATTTACTGTAGAAAAGGCAATCCCTGGCGCAATTAAAATTTGCGACAGTAAAAAATTATTTTTTGAATAATTTACTATAGAAAAGGCAATCCCTGGCGCAATTAAAATTTGCGACAGTAAAAAATTATTTTTTGAATAATTTACTATAGAAAAGGCAATCCCTGGCAGTAATTAAAATTGCGACAGTAGAAAAATTATTTTTTGAATAATTTACTATAGAAAAGGCAATCCCTGGCGTATTTTAAAATTTGCGACAATAGAAAATTATTTTTTGAATAATTTACTATAGAAAAGGCAATCCCTGGCGTAATTAAAATTTGCGACAGTAGAAAATTATTTTTTGAATAATTTACTATAGAAAAGGCAATCCCTGGCGTATTTAAAATTTGCGACAGTAAAAAATTAATTTGTGAAAAATTTACCTGGCGAAATTGAAATTTGCGAGAGTAAAAAATTATTTTTTGAATAATTTACTATAGAAAAGGCAATCCCTGGCGCACTTAAAATTTGCGACAGTAAAAAATTATTTTTTGTATAATTTACTATAGAAAAGGGAATCCCTGGCGTAATTAAAATTTGCGACAGTAGAAAATTATTTTTTGAATAATTTACTATAGAAAAGGCAATCCCTGGCGCAATTAAAATTTGCGACAGTAGAAAATTATTTTTTGAATAATTTACTAAAGAAAAGGCAATCCCTGGCGCAATTAAAATTTGCGACAGTATAAAATTATTTTTTGAATAATTTACTATAGAAAAGGGCAATCCCTGGCGTAATTAAAATTTGCGACAGTATAAAATTATTTTTTGAATAATTTACTATAGAAAAGGCAATCCCTGGCGCACTTAAAATTTGCGACAGTAAAAAATTATTTTTTGAATAATTTACTATAGAAAAGGCAATCCCTGGCGCAATTACAATTTGCGACAGTAAAAAATTATTTTTTGAAAAATTTACTGTAGAAAGGCAATCCCTGGCGCAATTAAAATTTGCGACAGTAGAAAATTATTTTTTGAAAAGTTTACTATAGAAAAGGCAATCCCTGGCGCAATTAAAATTTGCGACAGTAAAAAATTATTTTTTGCAAAATTTACTGTAGAAAAGGCAATCCCTGGCGCAATTAAAACTTGCTATAGTAAAAAATTATTTTTTGAATAATTTACTATAGAAAAGGGCAATCCCCTGGCGGATTTGAAATTTGCGACGGTAAAAAATTATTTTTTGAATAATTTACTATAGAAAAGGCAATCCCTGCGTAATTAAAATTTGCGACAGTAGAAAATTATTTTTTGAATAATTTACTATAGAAAAGGCAATCCCTGGCGTATTTAAAATTTGCGACAGTAAAAAATTAATTTGTGAAAAATTTACCTGGCGAAATTGAAATTTGCGAGAGTAAAAAATAATTTTTTGAATAATTTACTATAGAAAAGGCAATCACTGGCGCACTTAAAACTTGCTATAGTAAAAAATTATTTTTTGAATAATTTACTATAGAAAAGGCAATCCCTGGGATATTTAAAATTTGCGACAGTAAAAAATTATTTTTTGAATAATTTACTATAGAAAAGGGCAATCCCTGGCGCACTTAAAATTTGCGACAGTAAAAAATTATTTTTTGAATAATTTACTATAGAAAAGGCAATCCGTGGGATATTTAAAATTTGCGACAGTAGAAAATTATTTTTTGAATAATTTACTATAGAAAAGGCAATCCCTGGCGCACTTAAAATTTGCGACAGTAAAAATTTATTTTTTGAATAATTTACTATAGAAAAGGCAATCCCTGGGATATTTAAAATTTGCGACAGTAAAAAATTATTTTTTGAATAATTTACTATAGAAAAGGCAATCCCTGGCGTAATTAAAATTTGCGACAGTTGAAAATTATTTTTTGAATAATTTACTATAGAAAAGGCAATCCCTGTAATATTTAAAATTTGCGACAGTAGAAAATTGTTTTTTGAATAATTTACTATAGAAAAGGCAATCCCTGGCGTAATTAAAATTTGCGACAGTTGAAAATTATTTTTTGAATAATTTACTATAGAAAAGGCAATCCCTGGCGCACTTAAAATTTGCGACAGTAAAAAATTATTTTTTGAATAATTTACTATAGAAAAGGCAATCCCTGGCGTATTTAAAATTTGCGACAGTAAAAAATTATATTTTGAATAATTTACTATAGAAAAGGCAATCCCTGGCGTAATTAAAATTTGCGACAGTAGAAAATTATTTTTTGAATAATTTACTATAGAAAAGGCAATCCCTGGCGTAATTAAAATTTGCGACAGTATAAAATTATTTTTTGAATAATTTACTATAGAAAAGGCAATCCCTGGCGCACTTAAAATTTGCGACAGTAAAAAAATTATTTTTTGAATAATTTACTATAGAAAAGGCAATCCCTGGCGCAATTACAATTTGGCGACAGTAAAAAATTATTCTTTGAAAAATTTACTGTAGAAAGGCAATCCCTGGCGCAATTAAAATTTGCGACAGTAGAAAATTATTTTTGAAAAGTTTACTATAGAAAAGGCAATCCCTGGCGCAATTAAAATTTGCGACAGTAAAAAATTATTTTTTGCAAAATTTACTGTAGAAAAGGCAATCCCTGGCGCAATTAAAACTTGCTATAGTAAAACATTATTTTTTGATTAATTTACTATAGAAAAGGCAATCCCTGGCGGATTTGAAATTTGCGACAGTAAAAAATTATTTTTGAATAATTTACTATAGAAAAGGCAATCCCTGGCGTAATTAAAATTTGCGACAGTAGAAAATTATTTTTTGAATAATTTACTATAGAAAAGGCAATCCCTGGCGTATTTAAAATTTGCGACAGTAAAAAATTAATTTGTGAAAAATTTACCTGGCGAAATTGAAATTTGCGAGAGTAAAAAATTATTTTTTGAATAATTTACTATAGAAAAGGCAATCCCTGGCGCACTTAAAATTTGCGACAGTAAAAATTTATTTTTTGAATAATTTACTATAGAAAAGGCAATCCCTGGGATATTTAAAATTTGCGACAGTAAAAAATTATTTTTTGAATAATTTACTATAGAAAAGGCAATCCCTGGCGTAATTAAAATTTGGGACAGTTGAAAATTATTTTTTGAATAATTTACTATAGAAAAGGCAATCCCTGTAATATTTAAAATTTGCGACAGTAGAAAATTATTTTTTGAATAATTTACTATGGAAAAGGCAATCCCTGGCGTAATTAAAATTTGCGACAGTTGAAAATTATTTTTTGAATAATTTACTATAGAAAAGGCAATCCCTGGCGCACTTAAAATTTGCGACAGTAAAAAATTATTTTTTGAATAATTTACTATAGAAAAGGCAATCCCTGGCGTATTTAAAATTTGCGACAGTAAAAAATTATTTTTTGAATAATTTACTATAGAAAAGGCAATCCCTGGCGTAATTAAAATTTGCGACAGTAGAAAATTATTTTTTGAATAATTTACTATAGAAAAGGCAATCCTTGGCGTAATTAAAATTTTCGACAGTAAAAAATTAATATTTTGAAAAATTTACTGTAGAAAAGGCAATCCCTGGCGCAATTAAAATTTGCGACAGTAGAAAATTATTTTTTGAATAATTTACTATAGAAAAAGGCAATCCCTGGCGCAATTAAAATTTGCGACAGTAGAAAATTATTTTTGAATAATTTACTATAGAAAAGGCAATCCCTGGCGCAATTAAAATTTGCGACAGTAAAAAATTATTTTTTGAAAAATTTACTATAGAAAAGGTAATCCCTGGCGCAATTACAATTTGCGACAGTAAAAAATTATTTTTTGAAAAATTTACTGTAGAAAGGCAATCCCTGGCGCAATTAAAATTTGCGGCAGTAGAAAATTATTTTTTGATAAGTTTACTATAGAAAAGGCAATCCCTGGCGCAATTAAAATTTGCGACAGTAAAAAATTATTTTTTGCAAAATTTACTGTAGAAAAGGCAATCCCTGGCGCAATTAAAACTTGCGATAGTAAAAAATTATTTTTTGAATAATTTACTATAGAAAAGGCAATCCCTGGCGGATTTGAAATTTGCGACAGTAAAAGAATTATTTTTTGAATAATTTACTATAGAAAAGGCAATCCCTGGCGTAATTAAAATTTGCGACAGTAGAAAATTATTTTTTGAATAATTTACTATAGAAAAGGCAATCCCTGGCGCAATTAAAATTTGCGACAGTAAAAAATTATTTTTTGCAAAATTTACTGTAGAAAAGGCAATCCCTGGCGCAATTAAAACTTGCGATAGTAAAAAATTATTTTTTGAATAATTTACTATAGAAAAGGCAATCCCTGGAGGATTTGAAATTTGCGACAGTAAAAAATTATTTTTTGAATAATTTACTATAGAAAAGGCAATCCCTGGCGTAGTTAAAATTTGCGACAGTAGAAAATTATTTTTTGAATAATTTACTATATAAAAGACAATCCCTGGCGTATTTAAAATTTGCGACAGTAAAAAATTATTTTTTGAATAATTTACTATAGAAAAGGCAATCCCTGGCGTAATTAAAATTTGCGACAGTAGAAAATTATTTTTTGAATAATTTACTATAGAAAAGGCAATCCCTGGCGCAATTAAAATTTGCGACAGTATAAAATTATTTTTTGAATAATTTACTATAGAAAAGGCAATCCCTGGCGTAATTAAAATTTGCGAGAGTATAAAATTATTTTTTGAATAATTTACTATAGAAAATGCAATCCCTGGCGCACTTAAAATTTGCGACAGTAAAAAATTATTTTTTGAATAATTTAGTATAGAAAAGGCAATCCCTGGCGTAGTTAAAATTTGCGACAGTTGAAAATTATTTTTTGAATAATTTACTATAGAAAAGGCAATCCCTGGCGCAATTAAAATTTGCGACAGTATAAAATTATTTTTTGAATAATTTACTATAGAAAAGGCAATCCTTGGCGTAATTAAAATTTGCGACAGTACAAAATTATTTTTGAATAATTTACTATAGAAAAGGGAATCCCTGGCGTAATTAAAATTTGCGACAGTAGAAAATTATTTTTTGAATAATTTACTATAGAAAAGGCATTTAAAATTTGCGACAGTAAAAAATTATTTTTTGAATAATTTACTATAGAAAAGGCAATCCCTGGCGCAATTAAAATTTGCGACAGTAAAAAATTATTTTTTGAAAAATTTACTATAGAAAAGGTAATCCCTGGCGCAATTACAATTTGCGACAGTTGAAAATTATTTTTTGAATAATTTACTATAGAAAAGGCAATCCCTGGCGCAATTAAAATTTGCGACAGTAAAAAATTATTTTTTGCAAAATTTTCTATAGAAAAGGCAATCCCTGGCGTAATTAAAATTTGCGACAGTATAAAATTATTTTTTGAATAATTTACTATAGAAAGGGCAATCCCTGGCGTAATTAAAATTTGCGACAGTAGAAAATTATTTTTTGAATAATTTACTATAGAAAAGGCAATCCCTGGCGTAATTAAAATTTGCGACAGTATAAAAATATTTTTTGCAAAATTTACTATAGAAGAGGCAATCCCTGGCGTAACTAAAATTTTCGACAGTAAAAAATTAATATTTTGAAAAATTTACTGTAGAAAAGGCAATCCCTGGCGCAAGTAAAATTTGCGACAGTAAAAAAATATTTTTTGAATAATTTACTATAGAAAAGGCAATCCCTGGCGCAATTAAAAATTGCGACAGTAAAAAATTATTTTTTGAATAATTTACTATAGAAAAGGCAATCCCTGGCGTAATTAAAATTTGCGACAGTTGAAAATTATTTTTTGAATAATTTACTATAGAAAAGGCAATCCCTGGCGCACTTAAAATTTGCGACAGTAAAAAATTATTTTTTGAATAATTTACTATAGAAAAGGCAATCCCTGGCGTATTTAAAATTTGCGACAGTAAGAAATTAATTTGTGAGAAATTTACTATAGAAAAGGCAATCCCTGGGATATTTAAAATTTGCGACAGTATAAAATTATTTTTTGCAAAATTTACTATAGAAAAGGCAATCCCTGGCGTAATTAAAATTTTCGACAGTAAAAAATTAATATTTTGAAAAAATTTACTGTAGAAAAGGCAATCCCTGGCGCAATTAAAATTTGCGACAGTAAAAAATTATTTTTTGAATAATTTACTATAGAAAAGGCAATCCCTGGCGCAATTAAAATTTGCGACAGTAAAAAATTATTTTTTGAATAATTTACTATAGAAAAGGCAATCCCTGGCGTAATTAAAATTTGCGACAGTTGAAAATTATTTTTTGAATAATTTACTATAGAAAAGGCAATCCCTGGCGCACTTAAAATTTGCGACAGTAAAAAATTATTTTTTGAATAATTTACTATAGAAAAGGCAATCCCTGGCGTATTAAAATTTGCGACAGTAAGAAATTAATTTGTGAGAAATTTACTATAGAAAATGCAATCCCTGGGATAATAAAATTTGCGACAGTAAAAAATTATTTTTTTGAAAAATTTACTAAAGAAAAGGCAATCCCTGGCGCAATTAAAATTTGCGACAGTAAAAAATTATTTTTTGAATAATTTGCTATAGAAAAGGCAATCCCTGGCGTATTTAAAATTTGCGATAGTAAGAAATTAATTTGTGAGAAATTTACTATAGAAAAGGCAATCCTGGGATATTTAAAATTTGCGACAGTAAAAAATTATTTTTTGAAAAATTTACTATAGAAAAGGCAATCCCTGGCGTAATTAAAACTTGCGATAGTAAAAAATTATTTTTTGAATAATTTACTATAGAAAAGGCAATCCCTGGCGGATTTGAAATTTGCGACAGTAAAAAATTATATTTTGAATAATTTACTATAGAAAATGCAATCCCTGGCGTAATTAAAATTTGCGACAGTAGAAAATTAATTTGTGAAACATTTACTATAGAAAAGGCAATCCCTGGCGTATTTAAAATTTGCGACAGTATAATATTAATTTTTGAAAAATTTACTGTAGAAAAGGCAATCCCTGGCGCAATTAAAATTTGCGACAGTAAAAAATTATTTTTTGAAAAATTTACTATAGAAAAGGCAATCCCTGGCGTAATTAAAATTTGCGACAGTAGAAAATTATTTTTTGAATAATTTACTATAGAAAAGGCAATCCCTGGCGTAATTAAAATTTGCGACAGTAGAAAATTATTTTTTGAATAATTTACTATAGAAAAGGCAATCCCTGGCGTATTTAAAATTTGCGACAGTAAAAAATAATTTTTGAATAATTTACTATAGAAAAGGCAATCCCTGGCGTAATTAAAATTTGCGACAGTATAAAATTGATTTTTTGAATAATTTACTATAGAAAAGGCAATCCCTGGCGCAATTAAAATTTGCGACAGTAGAAAATTATTTTTTGAATAATTTACTATAGAAAAGGCAATCCCTGGCGTAATTAAAATTTGCGACAGTATAAAATTATTTTTTGAATAATTTACTATAGAAAAGGCAATCCCTGGCGTAATTAAAATTTGCGACAGTAGAAAATTATTTTTTGAATAATTTACTATAGAAAAGGCAATCCCTGGCGAAATTAAAATTTGCGACAGTAAAAAATTATTTTTTGAATAATTTACTATAGAAAAGGCAATCCCTGGCGCACTTAAAATTTGCGACAGTAAAAAATTATTTTTTGAATAATTTACTACAGAAAAGGCAATCCCTGGCGTAATTAAAATTTGCGACAGTAAAAAATTATTTTTTGAATAATTTACTATATAAAAGGCAATCCCTGGCGCAATTACAATTTGCGACAGTTGAAAATTATTTTTTGAATAATTTACTATAGAAAAGGCAACCCCTGGCGCAATTAAAATTTGCGACAGTAAAAAATTATTTTTTGCAAAATTTACTATAGAAAAGGCAATCCCTGGCGTAATTAAAATTTGCGACAGTATAAAATTATTTTTTGAATAATTTACTATAGAAAAGGCAATCCCTGGCGTAATTAAAATTTGCGACAGTAGAAAATTATTTTTTGAATAATTTACTATAGAAAGGGCAATCCCTGGCGTAGTTAAAATTTCCGACAGTATAAAATTATTTTTTGCAAAATTTACTATAGAAAAGGCAATCCCTGGGCGTAATTAAAATTTTCGACAGTAAAAAATTAATATTTTGAAAAATTTACTGTAGAAAAGCAATCCCTGGCGCAATTAAAATTTGCGACAGTAAAAAATTATTTTTTGAATAATTTACTATAGAAAAGGCAATCCCTGGCGCAATTAAAATTTGCGACAGTAAAAAATTATTTTTTGAATAATTTACTATAGAAAAGGCAATCCCTGGCGTAATTAAAATTTGCGACAGTTTGAAAATTATTTTTGAATAATTTACTATAGAAAAGGCAATCCCTGGCGCACTTAAAATTTGCGACAGTAAAAAATTATTTTTTGAATAATTTACTATAGAAAAGGCAATACCTGGCGTATTTAAAATTTGCGACAGTAAAAAAATTATTTTTTGAATAATTTACTATAGAAAAGGCAATCCTTGGGATATTTAAAATTTGCGACAGTAAAAAATTATTTTTTGAATAATTTACTATAGAAAAGGCAATCCCTGGCGTAATTAAAATTTGCGACAGTAGAAAATTATTTTTTGAATAATTTACTATAGAAAAGGCAATCCCTGGGATATTTAAAATTTGCGACAGTAGAAAATTATTTTTTGAATAATTTACTATAGAAAAGGCAATCCCTGGCGTAATTAAAATTTGCGACAGTTGAAAATTATTTTTTGAATAATTTACTATAGAAAAGGCAATCCCTGGCGCACTTAAAATTTGCGACAGTAAAAAATTATTTTTTGAATAATTTAATATAGAAAAGGCAATCCCTGGCGTATTTAAAATTTGCGACAATAAAAAATTATTTTTTGAATAATTTACTATAGAAAAGGCAATCCCTGGCGTAATTAAAATTTGCGACAGTAGAAAATTATTTTTTTGAATAGTTTACTATAGAAAAGGCAATCCCTGGCGCAATTAAAATTTGCGACAGTAGAAAATTATTTTTTGAATAATTTACTATAGAAAAGGCAATCCCTGGCGTAATTAAAATTTGCGACAGTATAAAATTATTTTTTGAATAATTTACTATAGAAAAGGCAATCCCTGGCGCAATTAAAATTTGCGACAGTAAAAAATTATTTTTTGAAAAATTTACTATAGAAAGGCAATCCCTGGCGTATTTAAAATTTGTGACAGTAAGAAATTAATTTGTGAGAAATTTACTATAGAAAAGGCAATCCCTGGGATATTTAAAATTTGCGACAGTAAAAAAATTATTTTTTGAAAAATTTACTATAGAAAAGGCAATCCCTGGCGTAATTAAAACTTGCGATAGTAAAAAATTAATTTTTGAATAATTTACTATAGAAAAGGCAATCCCTGGCGGATTTGAAATTTGCGACAGTAAAAAATTATTTTTTGATTAATTTACTATAGAAAAGGCAATCCCCGGCGTAATTAGAATTTTCGACAGTAAAAAATTAATATTTTGAAAAATTTACTGTAGAAAAGGCAATCCCTGGCGTAATTAAAATTTTCGACAGTAAAAAATTAATATTTTGAAAAATTTACTGTAGAAAAGGCAATCCCTGGCGCAATTAAAATTTGCGACAGTAAAAAATTATTTTTTGAAAAATTTACTATAGAAAAGGCAATCCCTGGCGTAATTAAAATTTGCGACAGTAGAAAATTATTTTTTGAATAATTTACTATAGAAAAGGCAATCCCTGGCGTAATTAAAATTTGCGACAGTAGAAAATTATTTTTTGAATAATTTACTATAGAAAAGGCAATCCCTGGCGTATTTAAAATTTGCGACAGTAAAAAATTATTTTTTGAATAATTTACTATAGAAAAGGCAATCCCTGGCGCAATTAAAATTTGCGACAGTAAAAAATTATTTTTTGCAAAATTTACTATAGAAAAGGCAATCCCTGGCGTAATTAAAATTTGCGACAGTATAAAATTATTTTTTGAATAATTTACTACAGAAAAGGCAATCCTGGCGTAATTAAAATTTGCGACAGTAGAAAATTATTTTTTGCAAAATTTACTATAGAAAAGGCAATCCCTGGCGTAATTAAAATTTTCGACAGTAAAAAATTAATATTTTGAAAAATTTACTGTAGAAAAGGCAATCCCTGGCGCAATTAAAATTTGCGACAGTAAAAAATTATTTTTTGAATAATTTACTATAGAAAAGGCAATCCCTGGCGCAATTAAAATTTGCGAAAGTAAAAAAATTATTTTTTGAATAATTTACTATAGAAAAGGCAATCCCTGGCGCAGTTAAAATTTGCGACAGTAAAGAACTATTTTTTGAAAAATTTACTATAGAAAAGGCAATCCCTGGCGCAATTAAAATTTGCGACAGTAAAAAATTATTTTTTGAATAATTTACTATAGAAAAAGCAATCCCTGTCGTATTTAAAATTTGCGACAGTAAGAAATTAATTTGTGAGAAATTTACTATAGAAAAGGCAATCCCTGGGATATTTAAAATTTGCGACAGTAAAAAATTATTTTTGAAAAATTTACTATAGAAAAGGCAATCCCTGGCGTAATTAAAACTTGCGATAGTAAAAAATTATTTTTTGAATAATTTACTATAGAAAAGGCAATCCCCTGGCGGATTTGAAATTTGCGACAGTAAAAAATTATTTTTTGAATAATTTACTATAGAAAAGGCAATCCCTGGCGTAATTAAAATTTTCGACAGTAAAAAATTAATATTTTGAAAAATTTACTGTAGAAAAGGCAATCCCTGGCGTAATTAAAATTTTCGACAGTAAAAAATTAATATTTTGAAAAATTTACTGTAGAAAAGGCAATCCCTGGCGCAATTAAAATTTGCGACAGTAAAAAATTATTTTTTGAAAAATTTACTATAGAAAAGGCAATCCCTGGCGTAATTAAAATTTGCGACAGTAAAAAATTATTTTTTGAATAATTTACTATAGAAAAGGCAATCCCTGGCGTATTTAAAATTTGCGACAGTAAGAAATTAATTTGTGAGAAATTTACTATAGAAAAGGCAATCCCTGGGATATTTAAAATATGCGACAGTAGAAAATTATTTTTTGAATAATTTACTATAGAAAAGGCAATCCCTGGCGTAATTAAAATTTGCGACAGTAGAAAATTATTTTTTGAATAATTTACTATAGAAAAGGCAATCCCTGGCGTAATTAAAATTTGCGACAGTAGAAAATAATTTTTTGAATAATTTACTATAGAAAAGGCAATACCTGGCGTATTTAAAATTTGCGACAGTAAAAAATTATTTTTTGAATAATTTACTATAGAAAAGGCAATCCCTGGCGTAATTAAAATTTGCGACAGTATAAAATTATTTTTTGAATAAATTACTATAGAAAAGGCAATCCCTGGCGCAATTAAAATTTGCGACAGTAGAAAATTATTTTTTGAATAATTTACTATAGAAAAGGCAATCCCTGGCGTAATTAAAATTTGCGACAGTATAAAATTATTTTTTGAATAATTTACTATAGAAAAGGCAATCCCTGGCGTAATTAAAATTTGCGACAGTAGAAAATTATTTTTTGAATAATTTACTATAGAAAAGGCAATCCCTGGCGTAATTAAAATTTGCGACAGTAAAAAATTATTTTTTGAATAATTTACTATAGAAAAGGCAATCCCTGGCGCACTTAAAATTTGCAACAGTAAAAAATTATTTTTTGAATAATTCCCTAAAAAAAAGCAATCCCTGGCGTAACTAAAATTTGCGACAGTAAAAAATTATTTTTTGAATAATTTACTATAGGAAAGGCAATCCCTGGCGCAATTACAATTTGCGACAGTTGAAAATTATTTTTTGAATAATTTACTATCGAAAAGGCAATCCCTGGCGCAATTAAAATTTGCGACAATAAAAAATTTATTTTTTGAATAATTTACTATAGAAAAGGCAATCCCTGGCGTATTTAAAATTTGCGACAGTTAAAAAATTATTTTTTGAATAATTTACTATAGAAAAGGAAATCCCTGGCGTAATTAAAATTTGCGACAGTAGAAAATTATTTTTTGAATAATTTACTATAGAAAAGGCAATCCCTGGCGCACTTAAAATTTGCAACAGTAAAAAATTATTTTTTGAATAATTTACTATAGAAAAGGCAATCCCTGGCGTAACTAAAATTTGCGACAGTAAAAAATTATTTTTTGAATAATTTACTATAGGAAAGGCAATCCCTGGCGCAATTACAATTTGCGACAGTTGAAAATTATTTTTTGAATAATTTACTATAGAAAAGGCAATCCCTGGCGCAGTTAAAATTTGCGACAATAAAAAATTATTTTTTGAATAATTTACTATAGAAAAGGCAATCCCTGGCGTATTTAAAATTTGCGACAGTTAAAAAATTATTTTTGAATAATTTACTATAGAAAAGGAAATCCCTGGCGTAATTAAAATTTGCGACATTAGAAAATTATTTTTTGAATAATTTACTATAGAAAAGGCAATCCCTGGGATATTTAAAATTTGCGACAGTAGAAAATTATTTTTTGAATAATTTACTATAGAAAAGGCAATCCCTGGCGTAATTAAAATTTGCGACAGTTGAAAATTATTTTTTGAATAATTTACTATAGAAAAGGCAATCCCTGGCGCACTTAAAATTTGCGACAATAAAAAATTATTTTTTGAATAATTTACTATAGAAAAGGCAATCCTGGCGTATTTAAAATTTGCTACAGTTAAAAAATTATTTTTTGAATAATTTACTATAGAAAAGGAAATCCCTGGCGTAATTAAAATTTGCGACAGTAGAAAATTATTTTTTGAATAATTTACTATAGAAAAGGCAATCCCTGGCGCAATTAAAATTTGCGACAGTAGAAAATTATTTTTTGAATAATTTACTATAGAAAAGGCAATCCCTGGCGTAATTAAAATTTGCGACAGTATAAAAATATTTTTTGAATAATTTACTATAGAAAAGGCAATCCCCTGGCGCACTTAAAATTTGCGACAGTAAAAAATTATTTTTTGAATAATTTACTATAGAAAAGGCAATCCCTGGCGTAATTAAAATTTGCGACAGTAGAAAATTATTTTTTGAATAATTTACTATAGAAAAGGCAATCCCTGGCGCAATTAAAATTTGCGACAGTATAGAATTATTTTTTGAATAATTTACTATAGAAAAGGCAATCCCTGGCGTAATTAAAGTTTGCGACAGTATAAAATTATTTTTTGAATATTTTACTATAGAAAAGGCAATCCCTGGCGCACTTAAAATTTGCGACAGTAAAAAATTATTTTTTGAATAATTTACTATAGAAAAGGCAATCCCTGGCGTAATTAAAATTTGCGACAGTAAAAAATTATTTTTTGAATAATTTACTATAGAAAAGGCAATCCCTGGCGTAATTAAAATTTGCGACAGTTGAAAATTATTTTTTGATAATTTACTATAGAAAAGGCAATCCCTGGCGCACTTAAAATTTGCGACAGTAAAAAATTATTTTTTGAATAATTTACTATAGAAAAGGCAATCCCTGGCGTATTTAAAATTTGCGACAGTAAGAAATTAACTTGTGAGAAATTTACTATAGAAAAGGCAATCCCTGGGATATTTAAAATTTGCGACAGTAGAAAATTATTTTTTGAATAATTTACTATGGAAAAGGCAATCCCTGGCTTAATTAAAATTTGCGACAGTATAAAATTTATTTTTGAATAATTTACTATAGAAAAGGCAATCCCTGGCGCACTTAAAATTTGCGACAGTAAAAAACTATTTTTTGAATAATTTACTATAGAAAATGCAATCCCTGGCGTAATTAAAATTTGCGACAGTAGAAAATTATTTTTTGAATAATTTACTATAGAAAAGGCAATCCCTGGGATATTTAAAATTTGCGACAGTAGAAAATTATTTTTTGAATAATTTACTATAGAAAAGGCAATCCCTGGCGTAATTAAAATTTGCGACAGTTGAAAATTATTTTTTGAATAATTTACTATAGAAGAGGCAATCCCTGGGATAGTCAAAATTTGCGACAGTAGAAAATTATTTTTTGAATAATTTACTATAGAAAAGGCAATCCCTGGCGTAATTAAAATTTGCGACAGTTGAAAATTGTTTTTTGAATAATTTACTATAGAAAAGGCAATCCCTGGCGCACTTAAAATTTGCGACAGTAAGAAATTATTTTTTGAATAATTTACTATAGAAAAGGCAATCCCTGGCGTATTTAAAATTTGCGACAGTAAGAAATTAATTTGTGAGAAATTTACTATAGAAAAGGCAATCCCTGGGATATTTAAAATTTGCGACAGTAGAAAATTATTTTTTGAATAATTTACTATAGAAAAGGCAATCCCTGGCGTAATTAAAATTTGCGACAGTATAAAATTATTTTTTGAATAATTTACTATAGAAAAGGCAATCCCTGGCACACTTAAAATTTGCGACAGTAAAAAATTATATTTTGAATAATTTACTATAGAAAAGGCAATCACTGGCGTAATTAAAATTTGCGACAGTAGAAAATTATTTTTTGAATAATTTACTATAGAAAAGGCAATCCCTGTCGCAATTAAAATTTGCGACAGTAAAAAATGATTTTTTGAATAATTTACTATAGAAAAGGCAATCCCTGGCGTATTTAAAATTTGCGACAGTAAGAAATTAATTTGTGAGAAATTTACAATAGAAAAGGCAATCCCTGGGATATTTAAAATTTGCGACAGTAAACAATTATTTTTTGAAAAATTTACTATAGAAAAGGCAATCCCTGGCGTAATTAAAATTTGCGACAGTAGAAAATTATTTTTTGAATAATTTACTATAGAAAAGGCAATCCCTGGCGTAATTAAAATTTGCGAGAGTAGAAAATTATTTTTTGAATAATTTACTATAGAAAAGGCAATCCCTGGCTTAATTAAAATTTGCGACAGTATGAAATTATTTTTTGCAAAATTTACTATAGAAAAGGCAATCCCTGGCGTAATTAAAATTTTCGACAGTAAAAAATTAATATTTTGAAAAATTTACTGTAGAAAAGGCAATCCCTGGCGCAATTAAAATTTGCGACAGTAAAAAATTATTTTTTGAGTAATTTACTATAGAAAAGGCAATCCCTGGCGTAATTAAAATTTGCGACAGTTGAAAATTATTTTTTGAATAATTTACTGTAGAAAAGGCAATCCCTGGCGCACTCAAAATTTGCGACAGTAAAAAATTATTTTTTGAATAATTTACTATAGAAAAGGCAATCCCTGGCGTATTTAAAATTTGCGACAGTAAGAAATTAATTTGGGAGAAATTTACTATAGAAAAGGCAATCCCTGGCGTATTTAAAATTTGCGACAGTAAAAAATTATTTTTTGAATAATTTACTATAGAAAAGGCATTCCCTGGGATATTTAAAATTTGCGACAGTAAAAAATTATTTTTTGAATAATTTACTATAGAAAAGGCGTTCCCTGGCGTAATTAAAATTTTCGACAGTAGAAAATTATTTTTTGAATAATTTACTATAGAAAAGGCAATCCCTGGCGTAATTAAAATTTGCGACAGTATAAAATTATTTTTTGAATAATTTACTATAGAAAAGGCAATCCCTGGCGCACTTAAAATTTGCGACAGTAAAAAATTATTTTTTGAATAATTTACTATAGGAAAGGCAATCCCTGGCGTAATTAAAATTTGCGACAGTAGAAAATTATTTTTTGAATAATTTACTATAGAAAAGGCAATCCCTGGCGCAATTAAAATTTGCGACAGTATAGAATTATTTTTTGAATAATTTACTATAGAAAAGGCAATCCCTGGCGTAATTAAAGTTTGCGACAGTATAAAATTTTTTTTTGAATAATTTACTATAGAAAAGGCAATCCCTGGCGCACTTAAAATTTGCGACAGTAAAAAATTATTTTTTGAATAATTTACTATAGAAAAGGCAATCCCTGGCGTAATTAAAATTTGCGACAGTAAAAAATTATTTTTTGAATAATTTACTATAGAAAAGGCAATCCCTGGCGTAATTAAAATTTGCGACAGTTGAAAATTATTTTTTGAATAATTTACTATAGAAAAGGCAATCCCTGGCGCACTTAAAATTTGCGACAGTAAAAAATTATTTTTTGAATAATTTACTATAGAAAAGGCAATCCCTGGCGTATTTAAAATTTGCGACAATAAGAAATTAATTTGTGAGAAATTTACTATAGAAAAGGCAATCCCTGGGATATTTAAAATTTGCGACAGTAGAAAATTATTTTTTGAATAATTTACTATGGAAAAGGCAATCCCTGGCGTAATTAAAATTTGCGACAGTATAAAATTATTTTTTGAATAATTTACTATAGAAAAGGCAATCCCTAGCGCAATTAAAATTTGCGACAGTAAAAAATTATTTTTTGAATAATTTACTATAGAAAAGGCAATCATTGGCGTAATTAAAATTTGCGACAGTAGAACATTATTTTTTGAATAATTTACCAAAAAAAAAGCAATCCCTGGAAATTTGAAATTTGCGACAGTAGAAAATTATTTTTTGAATAATTTACTATAGAAAAGGCAATCCCTGGCGTAATTAAAATTTGCGACAGTTGAAAATTATTTTTTGAATAATTTACTATAGAAAAGGCAATCCCTGGGATATTCAAAATTTGCGACAGTAGAAAATTATTTTTTTAATAATTTACTATAGAAAAGGCAATCCCTGGCGTAATTAAAATTTGCGACAGTTGAAAATTATTTTTTGAATAATTTACTATAGAAAAGGCAATCCCTGGCGCACTTAAAATTTGCGACAGTAAAAAATTATTTTTTTAAATAATTTACTATAGAAAAGGCAATCCCTGGCGTATTTAAAATTTGCGACAGTAAGAAATTAATTTGTGAGAAATTTACTATAGAAAAGGCAATCCCTGGGATATTTAAAATTTGCGACAGTTAAAAATTATTTTTTGAAAAATTTACTATAGAAAAGGCAATCCCTGGCGTAATTAAAATTTGCGACAGTAGAAAATTATTTTTTGAATAATTTACTATAGAAAAGGCAATCCCTGGCGTAATTAAAATTTGCGACAGTAGAAAATTATTTTTTGAATAATTTACTATAGAAAAGGCAATCCCTGGCGTAATTAAAATTTGCGACAGTAGAAAATTATTTTTTGAATAATTTACTATAGAAAAGGCAATCCCTGGCGTATTTAAAATTTGCGACAGTAAAAAATTATTTTTTGAATAATTTACTATAGAAAAGGCAATCCCTGGCGTAATTAAAATTTGCGACAGTAGAAAATTATTTTTTGAATAATTTACTATAGAAAAGGCAATCCCTGGCGTAATTAAAATTTGCGACAGTAGAAAATTATTTTTTGAATAATTTACTATAGAAAAGGCAATCCCTGGCGTAATTAAAATTTGCGACAGTAAAAAATTAGTTTTTGAAAAATTTACTATAGAAAAGGCAATCCCTGGCGCAATTAAAATTTGCGACAGTAAAAAATTATTTTTTGAAAAATTTACTATAGAAAAGGTAATCCCTGGCGCAATTACAATTTGCGACAGTTGAAAATTATTTTTTGAATAATTTACTATAGAAAAGGCAATCCCTGGCGCAATTAAAATTTGCGACAGCAAAAAATTATTTTTTGCAAAATTTACTATAGAAAAGGCAATCCCTGGCGTAGTTAAAATTTGCGACAGTATAAAATTATTTTTTGAATAATTTACTATAGAAAAGGCAATCCCTGGCGTAATTAAAATTTGCGACAGTAGAAAATTATTTTTTGAATAATTTACTATAGAAAAGGCAATCCCTGGCGTAATTAAAATTTGCGACAGTAAAAAATTATTTTTTGAAAAATTTACTATAGAAAAGGCAATCCCTGGCGTATTTAAAATTTGCGACAGTAAAAATTTATTTTTTGAAAAATTTACTATAGAAAAGGCAATCCCTGGCGTATTTAAAATTTGCGACAGTATAAAATTAATTTTTGAAAAATTTACTGTAGAAAAGGCAATCCCTGGCGCAATTAAAATTTGCGACAGTAAAAAATAATTTTTTGAATAATTTACTATAGAAAAGGCAATCCCTGGCGTAATTAAAATTTGCGACAGTAGAAAATTATTTTTTGAATAATTTATTATAGAAAAGGCAATCCCTGGCGTATTTAAAATTTGCGACACTAAAAAATTATTTTTTGAATAATTTACTATAGAAAAGGCAATCCCTGGCGTAATTAAAACTTGCGACAGTAGAAAATTATTTTTTGAATAATTTACTATATAAAAGGCAATCCCTGGCGTAATTAAAACTTGCGACAGTAGAAAATTATTTTTTGAATAATTTACTATAGAAAAGGCAATCCCTGGCGTAATTAAAATTTTCGACAGTAAAAAATTAATATTTTGAAAAATTTACTGTAGAAAAGGCAATCCCTGGCGCAATTAAAATTTGCGACAGTAAAAAATTATTTTTTGAGTAATTTACTATAGAAAAGGCAATCCCTGGCGCAATTAAAATTTGCGACAGTAAAAAATTATTTTTTGAATAATTTACTATAGAAAAGGCAATCCCTGGCGTAATTAAAATTTGCGACAGTTGAAAATTATTTTTTGAATAATTTACTATAGAAAAGGCAATCCCTGGCGCACTTAAAATTTGCGACAGTAAAAAATTATTTTTTGAATAATTTACAATAGAAAAGGCAATCCCTGGAGTATTTAAAATTTGCGACAGTAAGAAATTAATTTGTGAGAAATTTACTATAGAAAAGGCAATCCTTGGGATATTTAAAATTTGCGACAGTAAAAAATTATTTTTTGAAAAATTTACTATAGAAAAGCAATCCCTGGCGCAATTAAAATTTGCGACAGTAAAAAATTATTTTTTGAATAATTTACTATAGAAATGGCAATCCCTGGCGTATTTAAAATTTGCGACAGTAAAAAATTATTTGTTGAATAATTTACTATAGAAAAGGCATTCCCTGGGATATTTAAAATTTGCGACAGTAAAAAATTATTTTTTGAATAATTTACTATAGAAAAGGCAATCCCTGGCGTAATTAAAATTTGCGACAGTAGAAAATTATTTTTTGAATAATTTACTATAGAAAAGGCAATCCCTGGGATATTTAAAATTTGCGACAGTAGAAAATTATTTTTTGAATAATTTACTATAGAAAAGGCAATCCCTGGCGTAATTAAAATTTTCGACAGTTGAAAATTATTTTTTGAATAATTTACTATAGAAAAGGCAATCCCTGGCGCACTTAAAATTTGCGACAGTAAAAAATTATTTTTTGAATAATTTACTATAGAAAAGGCAATCCCTGGTGTATTTAAAATTTGCGACAGTAAAAAATTATTTTTTGAATAATTTATTATAGAAAAGGCAATCCCTGGCGTAATTAAAATTTGCGACAGTAGAAAATTATTTTTTGAATAATTTACTATAGAAAAGGCAATCCCTGGCGCAATTAAAAGTTGCGACAGTAGAAAATTATTTTTTGAATAATTTACTATAGAAAAGGCAATCCTTGGCGTAATTAAAATTTGCGACAGTATAAAATTATTTTTTGAATAATTTAATATAGAAAAGGCAATCTCTGGCGCACTTAAAATTTGCGACAGTAAAAAATTATTTTTTGAATAATTTACTATAGAAAAGGCAACTCCTGGCGTAATTAAAATTTGCGACAGTAGAAAATTATTTTTTGAATAATTTACTATAGAAAAGGCAATCCCTGGCGCAATTAAAATTTGCGACAGTATAGAATTATTTTTTGAATAATTTACTATAGAAAAGGCAATCCCTGGCGTAATTAAAGTTTGCGACAGTATAAAATTATTTTTTGAATAATTTACTATAGAAAAGGCAATCCCTGGCGCACTTAAAATTTGCGACAGTAAAAAATTATTTTTTGAATAATTTACTATAGAAAAGGCAATCCCTGGCGTAATTAAAATTTGCGACAGTAAAAAATTATTTTTTGAATAATTTACTATAGAAAAGGCAATCCCTGGCGTAATTAAAATTTGCGACAGTTGAAAATTATTTTTTGAATAATTTACTATAGAAAAGGCAATCCCTGGCGCACTTAAAATTTGCGACAGTAAAAAATTATTTTTTGAATAATTTACTATAGAAAAGGCAATCCCTGGCGTAATTAAAATTTGCGACAGTAGAAAATTATTTTTTGAATAATTTACTACGGAAAAGGCAATCCCTGGCGTAATTAAAATTTGCGACAATATAAAATTATTTTTTGAATAATTTACTCTAGAAAAGGCAATCCCTGGCGCAATTAAAATTTGCGACAGTAAAAAATTATTTTTTGAATAATTTACTATAGAAAAGGCAATCCCTGGCGTAATTAAAATTTGCGACAGTAGAAAATTATTTTTTGAATAATTTACTATAGAAAAGGCAATCCCTGGGATATTTAAAATTTGCGACAGTAGAAAATTATTTTTTGAATAATTTACTATAGAAAAGGCAATCCCTGGCGTAATTAAAATTTGCGACAGTTGAAAATTATTTTTTTAATAATTTACTATAGAAAAGGCAATCCCTGGGATATTCAAAATTTGCGACAGTAGAAAATTATTTTTTGAATAATTTACTATAGAAAAGGCAATCCCTGGCGTAATTAAAATTTGCGACAGTTGAAAATTATTTTTTGAATAATTTACTATAGAAAAGGCAATCCCTGGCGCACTTAAAATTTGCGACAGTAAAAAATTATTTTTTGAATAATTTACTATAGAAAAGGCAATCCCTGGCGTATTTAAAATTTGCGACAGTAAGAAATTAATTTGTGAGAAATTTACTATAGAAAAGGCAATCCCTGGGATATTTAAAATTTGCGACAGGAGAAAATTATTTTTTGAATAATTTACTATAGAAAAGGCAATCCCTGGCGTAATTAAAATTTGCGACAGTTGAAAATTATTTTTTTAATAATTTACTATAGAAAAGGCAATCCCTGGGATATTCAAAATTTGCGACAGTAGAAAATTATTTTTTGAATAATTTACTATAGAAAAGGCAATCCCTGGCGTAATTAAAATTTGCGACAGTTGAAAATTATTTTTTGAATAATTTACTATAGAAAAGGCAATCCCTGGGATATTTAAAATTTGCGACAGTAAAAAATTATTTTTTGAAAAATTTACTATAGAAAGGGCAATCCCTGGCGTAATTAAAATTTGCGACAGTAGAAAATTATTTTTTGAATAATTTACTATAGAAAAGGCAATCCCTGGCGTAATTAAAATTTGCGACAGTAGAAAATTATTTTTTGAATAATTTACTATAGAAAAGGCAATCCCTGGCGTAATTAAAATTTGCGACAATAGAAAATTATTTTTTGAATAATTTACTATAGAAAAGGCAATCCCTGGCGTATTTAAAATTTGCGACAGTAAAAAATTATTTTTTGAATAATTTACTATAGAAAAGGCAATCCCTGGCGTAATTAAAATTTGCGACAGTAGAAAATTATTTTTTGAATAATTTACTATAGAAAAAGCAATCCCTGGCGTAATTAAAATTTGCGACAGTAGAAAATTATTTTTTGAATAATTTACTATAGAAAAGGCAATCTCTGGCGTAATTAAAATTTGCGACAGTAAAAAATTAGTTTTTGAAAAATTTACTATAGAAAAGGCAATCCCTGGCGCAATTAAAATTTGCGACAGTAAAAAATAATTTTTTGAAAAATTTACAATAGAAAAGGTAATCCCTGGCGCAATTACAATTTGCGACAGTTGAAAATTATTTTTTGAATAATTTACTACAGAAAAGGCAATCCCTGGCGCAATTAAAATTTGCGACAGTAAAAAATTATTTTTTGCAAAATTTACTATAGAAAAGGCAATCCCTAGCGTAATTAAAATTTGCGACAGTATAAAATTATTTTTTGAATACTTTACTATAGAAAAGGCAATCCCTGGCGTAATTAAAATTTGCGACAGTAGAAAATTATTTTTTGAATAATTTACTATAGAAAAGGCAATCCCTGGCGTAATTAAAATTTGCGACAGTAAAAAATTATTTTTTGAAAAATTTACTATACAAAAGGCAATCCCTGGCGTATTTAAAATTTGCGACAGTAAAAAATTATTTTTTGAAAAATTTACTACAGAAAAGGCAATCCCTGGCGTATTTAAAATTTGCGACAGTATAAAATTAATTTTTGAAAAATTTACTGTAGAAAAGGCAATCCCTGGCGCAATTAAAATTTGCGACAGTAAAAAATTATTTTTTGAATAATTTACTATAGAAAAGGCAATCCCTGGCGTAATTAAAATTTGCGACAGTAGAAAATTATTTTTTGAATAATTTATTATAGAAAAGGCAATCCCTGGCGTATTTAAAATTTGCGACACTAAAAAATTATTTTTTGAATAATTTACTATAGAAAAGGCAATCCCTGGCGTAATTAAAACTTGCGACAGTAGAAAATTATTTTTTGAATAATTTACTATAGAAAAGGCAATCCCTGGCGTAATTAAAATTTGCGACAGTATAAAATTATTTTTTGAATAATTTACTATAGAAAAGGCAATCCCTGGCGTAATTAAAATTTGCGACAGTAGAAAATTATTTTTTGAATAATTTACTATAGAAAAGGCAATCCCTGGCGTAATTAAAATTTGCGACAGTAGAAAATTATTTTTTGAATAATTTACTATAGAAAAGGCAATCCCTGTCGTATTTAAACTTTGCGACAGTAAATAATTAATTTGTGAGAAATTTACTATAGAAAAGGCAATCTCTGGGATATTTAAAATTTGCGACAGTAAAAAATTATTTTTTGAAAAATTTACTATAGAAAAGCAATACCTGGCGCAATTAAAATTTGCGACAGTAAAAAATTATTTTTTGAATAATTTACTATAGAAAAGGCAATCCCTGGCGTAATTAAAACTTGCGACAGTAGAAAATTATTTTTTGAATAATTTACTATAGAAAAGGCAATCCCTGGCGTATTTAAAATTTGCGACACTAAAAAATTATTTTTTGAATAATTTACTATAGAAAAGGCAATCCCTGGCGCAATTAAAATTTGCAACAGTAAAAAATTATCTTTTGCAAAATTTACTGTAGAAAAGGCAATCCCTGGCGGATTTGAAATTTGCGACAGTAAAAAATTATTTTTTGAATAATTTACTATAGAAAAGGCAATCCCTGGCGTAATTAAATCTTGCGATAGTAAAAAATTATTTTTTGAATAATTTACTATAGAAAAGGCAATCCCTGGCGGATTTGAAATTTGCGACAGTAAAAAATTATTTTTTGAATAATTTACTATAGAAAAGGCAATCCCTGGCGTAATTAAAATTTGCGACATTAGAAAATTATTTTTTGAATAATTTACTATAGAAAAGGCAATCCCTGGCGTATTTAAAATTTGCGACAGTAAGAAATTAATTTGTGAGAAATTTACTATAGAAAAGGCAATCCCTGGGATATTTAAAATTTGCGACAGTAGAAAATTATTTTTTGAATAATTTACTATAGAAAAGGCAATCCCTGGCGTAATTAAAATTTGCGACAGTTGAAAATTATTTTTTTAATAATTTACTATAGAAAAGGCAATCCCTGGGATATTCAAAATTTGCGACAGTAGAAAATTATTTTTTGAATAATTTACTATAGAAAAGGCAATCCCTGGCGTAATTAAAATTTGCGACAGTTGAAAATTATTTTTTGAATAATTTACTATAGAAAAGGCAATCCCTGGCGCACTTAAAATTTGCGACAGTAAAAAATTATTTTTGGAATAATTTACTATAGAAAAGGCAATCCCTGGCGTATTTAAAATTTGCGACAGTAAGAAATTAATTTGTGAGAAATTTACTATAGAAAAGGCAATCCCTGGGATATTTAAAATTTGCGACAATAGAAAATTATTTTTTGAATAATTTACTATAGAAAAGGCAATCCCTGGCGTAATTAAAATTTGCGACAGTATAAAATTATTTTTTGAATAATTTACTATAGAAAAGGCAATCCCTGGCGCACTTAAAATTTGCGACAGTAAAAAATTATATTTTGAATAATTTACTATAGAAAAGGCAATCACTGGCGTAATTAAAATTTGCGACAGTAGAAAATTATTTTTTGAATAATTTACTATAGAAAAGGCAATCCCTGGCGCAATTAAAATTTGCGACAGTAAAAAATTATTTTTTGAATAATTTACTATAGAAAAGGCAATCCCTGGAGTATTTAAAATTTGCGACAGTAAGAAATTAATTTGTGAGAAATTTACTATAGAAAAGGCAATCCCTGGGATATTTAAAATTTGCGACAGTAAAAAATTATTTTTTGAAAAATTTACTATAGAAAGGGCAATCCCTGGCGTAATTAAAATTTGCGACAGTAGAAAATTATTTTTTGAATAATTTACTATAGAAAAGGCAATCCCTGGCGTAATAAAAATTTGCGACAGTAGAAAATTATTTTTTGAATAATTTACTATAGAAAAGGCAATCCCTGGCGTAATTAAAATTTGCGACAATAGAAAATTATTTTTTGAATAATTTACTATAGAAAAGGCAATCCCTGGCGTATTTAAAATTTGCGACAGTAAAAATTATTTTTTGAATAATTTACTATAGAAAAGGCAATCCCTGGCGTAATTAAAATTTGCGACAGTAGAAAATTATTTTTTGAATAATTTACTATAGAAAAGGCAATCCCTGGCGTAATTAAAATTTGCGACAGTAGAAAATTATTTTTTGAATAATTTACTATAGAAAAGGCAATCCCTGGCGTAATTAAAATTTGCGACAGTAAAAAATTAGTTTTTGAAAAATTTACTATAGAAAAGGCAATCCCTGGCGCAATTAAAATTTGCGACAGTAAAAAATTATTTTTTGAAAAATTTACAATAGAAAAGGTAATCCCTGGCGCAATTACAATTTGCGACAGTTGAAAATTATTTTTTGAATAATTTACTACAGAAAAGGCAATCCCTGGCGCAATTAAAATTTGCGACAGTAAAAAATTATTTTTTGCAAAATTTACTATAGAAAAGGCAATCCCTAGCGTAATTAAAATTTGCGACAGTATAAAATTATTTTTTGAATACTTTACTATAGAAGAGGCAATCCCTGGCGTAATTAAAATTTGCGACAGTAGAAAATTATTTTTTGAATAATTTACTATAGAAAAGGCAATCCCTGGCGTAATTAAAATTTGCGACAGTAAAAAATTATTTTTTGAAAAATTTACTATACAAAAGGCAATCCCTGGCGTATTTAAAATTTGCGACAGTAAAAAATTATTTTTTGAAAAATTTACTACAGAAAAGGCAATCCCTGGCGTATTTAAAATTTGCGACAGTATAAAATTAATTTTTGAAAAATTTACTGTAGAAAAGGCAATCCCTGGCGCAATTAAAATTTGCGACAGTAAAAAATTATTTTTTGAATAATTTACTATAGAAAAGGCAATCCCTGGCGTAATTAAAATTTGCGACAGTAGAAAATTATTTTTTGAATAATTTATTATAGAAAAGGCAATCCCTGGCGTATTTAAAATTTGCGACACTAAAAAATTATTTTTTGAATAATTTACTATAGAAAAGGCAATCCCTGGCGTAATTAAAACTTGCGACAGTAGAAAATTATTTTTTGAATAATTTACTATAGAAAAGGCAATCCCTGGCGTAATTAAAATTTGCGACAGTATAAAATTATTTTTTGAATAATTTACTATAGAAAAGGCAATCCCTGGCGTAATTAAAATTTGCGACAGTAGAAAATTATTTTTTGAATAATTTACTATAGAAAAGGCAATCCCTGGCGTAATTAAAATTTGCGACAGTAGAAAATTATTTTTTGAATAATTTACTATAGAAAAGGCAATCCCTGGCGTATTTAAACTTTGCGACAGTAAATAATTAATTTGTGAGAAATTTACTATAGAAAAGGCAATCTCTGGGATATTTAAAATTTGCGACAGTAAAAAATTATTTTTTGAAAAATTTACTATAGAAAAGCAATACCTGGCGCAATTAAAACTTGCGACAGTAAAAAATTATTTTTTGAATAATTTACTATAGAAAAGGCAATCCCTGGCGTAATTAAAACTTGCGACAGTAGAAAATTATTTTTTGAATAATTTACTATAGAAAAGGCAATCCCTGGCGTATTTAAAATTTGCGACACTAAAAAATTATTTTTTGAATAATTTACTATAGAAAAGGCAATCCCTGGCGCAATTAAAATTTGCAACAGTAAAAAATTATCTTTTGCAAAATTTACTGTAGAAAAGGCAATCCCTGGCGGATTTGAAATTTGCGACAGTAAAAAATTATTTTTTGAATAATTTACTATAGAAAAGGCAATCCCTGGCGTAATTAAATCTTGCGATAGTAAAAAATTATTTTTTGAATAATTTACTATAGAAAAGGCAATCCCTGGCGGATTTGAAATTTGCGACAGTAAAAAATTATTTTTTGAATAATTTACTATAGAAAAGGCAATCCCTGGCGTAATTAAAATTTGCGACATTAGAAAATTATTTTTTGAATAATTTACTATAGAAAAGGCAATCCCTGGCGGATTTGAAATTTGCGACAGTAAAAAATTATTTTTTGAATAATTTACTATAGAAAAGGCAATCCCTGGCGTAATTAAAATTTGCGACAGTAAAAAATTAATTTGTGAAAAAGTTACTATAGAAAAGGCAATCCCTGGCGCAATTAAAATTTGCAACAGTAAAAAATTATTTTTTGCAAAATTTACTGTAGAAAAGGCAATCCCTGGCGGATTTGAAATTTCCGACAGTAAAAAAGTATTTTTTGAATAATTTACTATAGAAAAGGCAATCCCCGGCGTAATTAAAATTTGCGACAGTAGAAAATTATTTTTTGAATAAATTTACTATAGCAAAGGCAATACCTGGCGTAATTAAAATTTGCGACAGTTGAAAATTATTTTTTGAATAATTTACTATAGAAAAGGCAATCCCTGGCGTATTTAAAATTTGCGACAGTAAAAAATTATTTTTTGAATAATTTACTATAGAAAAGGCAATCCCTGGCGTAATTAAAATTTGCGACCGTAGAAAATTATTTTTTGAATAATTTACTATAGAAAAGGCAATCCCTGGCGCAATTAAAATTTGCGACAGTAAAAAATTATTTTTTGCAAAATTTACTATAGAAAAGGCAATCCACGGCGTATTTAAAATTTGCGACAGTATAAAATTAATTTTTGAAAAATTTACTGTAGAAAAGGCAATCCCTGGCGCAATTAAAATTTGTGACAGTAGAAAATTATTTTTTGAATAATTTACTGTAGAAAAGGCAATCCCTGGCGCAATTAAAATTTGCGACAGTAAAAAATTATTTTTTGAATAATTTACTATAGAAAAGGCAATCCCTGGCGTATTAAAAATTTGCGACAGTAAAAAATTATTTTTTGCAAAATTTACTATAGGAAAGGCAATCCCTGGCGTATTTAAAATTTGCGACAGTAGAAAATTATTTTTTGAATAATTTACTATAGAAAAGGCAATCCCTGGCGTATTTAAAATTTGCGACAGTATAAAATTATTTTTTGAATAATTTACTATAGAAAAGGCAACCCTGGCGCAATTAAAACTTGCGATAGTAAAAAATCATTTTTTGAATAATTTACTATAGAAAAGGCAATCCCTGGCGGATTTGAAATTTGCGACAGTAAAAAATTATTTTTTGAATAATTTACTATAGAAAAGGCAATCCCTGGCGTAATTAAAATTTGCGACAGTAAAAAATTAATTTGTGAAAAATTTACTATAGAAAAGGCAACCCCTGGCGCAATTAAAATTTGCAACAGTAAAAAATTATTTTTTGCAAAATTTACTGTAGAAAAGGCAATCCCTGGCGGATTTGAAATTTGCGACAGTAAAAAAGGATTTTTTGAATAATTTACTATAGAAAAGGCAATCCCCGGCGGTAATTAAAATTTGCGACAGTAGAAAATTATTTTTTGAATAATTTACTATAGAAAAGGCAATTAAAATTTGCGACAGTAGAAAATTATTTTTTGAATAATTTACTATAGAAAAGGCAAATCCCTGGCGGATTTGAAATTTGCGACAGTAAAAAATTATTTTTTGAATAATTTACTATAGAAAAGGCAATCCCTGGCGTAATTAAAATTTGCGACAGTAAAAAATTAATTTGTGAAAAATTTACTATAGAAAAGGCAACCCCTGGCGCAATTAAAATTTGCAACAGTAAAAATTATTTTTTGCAAAATTTACTGTAGAAAAGGCAATCCCTGGCGGATTTGAAATTTGCGACAGTAAAAAAGGATTTTTTGAATAATTTACTATAGAAAAGGCAATCCCCGGCGTAATTAAAATTTGCGACAGTAGAAATTATTTTTTGAATAATTTACTATAGAAAAGGCAATCTCTGGCGTAATTAAAATTTGCGACAGTTGAAAATTATTTTTTGAATAGTTTACTATAGAAAAGGCAATCCCTGGCGTATTTAAAATTTGCGACAGTAAAAATTATTTTTTGAATAATTTACTATAGAAAAGGCAATCCCTGGCTTAATTAAAATTTGCGACCGTAGAAAATTATTTTTTGAATAATTTACTATAGAAAAGGCAATCCCTGGCGTAATTAAAATTTGCGACAGTAAAAAATTATTTTTTGCAAAATTTACTATAGAAAAGGCAATCCCTGGCGTATTTAAAATTTGCGACAGTATAAAATTAATTTTTGAAAAATTTACTGTAGAAAAGGCAATCCCTGGCGCAATTAAAATTTGCGACAGTAGAAAATTATTTTTTGAATAATTTACTGTAGAAAAGGCAATCCCTGGCGCAATTAAAATTTGCGACAGTAAAAAATTATTTTTTGAATAATTTACTATAGAAAAGGCAATCCCTGGCGTATTTAAAATTTGCGACAGTAAAAAATTATTTTTTGCAAAATTTACTATAGAAAAGGCAATCCCTGGCGTATTTAAAATTTGCGACAGTAGAAAATTATTTTTTGAATAATTTACTATAGAAAAGGCAATCCCTGGCGTATTTAAAATTTGCGACAGTATAAAATTATTTTTTGAATAATTTACTATAGAAAAGGCAATCCCTGGCGCAATTAAAACTTGCGATAGTAAAAAATCATTTTTTGAATAATTTACTATAGAAAAGGCAATCCCTGGCGGATTTGAAATTTGCGACAGTAAAAAATTATTTTTTGAATAATTTACTATAGAAAAGGCAATCCCTGGCGTAATTAAAATTTGCGACAGTAGAAAATTATTTTTGAATAATTTACTATAGAAAAGGCAATCCCTGGCGCACTTAATATTTGCGACAGTAAAAAATTATTTTGTGAGAAATTTACTATAGAAAAGGCAATCCCTGGGATATTTAAAATTTGCGACAGTAGAAAATTATTTTTTGAATAATTTACTATAGAAAAGGCAATCCCTGGCGTAATTAAAATTTGCGACAGTAGAAAATTATTTTTGAATAATTTACTATAGAAAAGGCAATCCCTGGCGCAATTAAAATTTGCGACAGTAGAAAATTATTTATTGAATAATTTACTATAGAAAGGGCAATCCCTGGCGTATTTAAAATTTGCGACAGTAGAAAATTATTTTTTGAATAATTTACTATAGAAAAGGCAATGCCTGGCGTATTAAAATTTGCGACAGTAGAAAATTATTTTTTGAATAATTTACTATAGAAAAGGCAATCCCTGGCGTATTTAAAATTTGCGACAGTAAAAAATTATTTTTTGAATAATTTACTATAGAAAAGGCAAATCCCTGACGCACTTAAAATTTGCGACAGTAAAAAATTATTTTGTGAGAAATTTACTATAGAAAAGGCAATCCCTGGGATATTTAAAATTTGCGATAGTAGAAAATTATTTTTGGAATAATTTACTATAGAAAAGGCAATCCCTGGCGTAATTAAAATTTGCGACAATAGAAAATTATTTTTTGAATAATTTACTATAGAAAAGGCAATCCATGGCGTAATTAAAATTTGCGACAGTATAAAATTATTTTTTGAATAATTTACTATAGAAGAGGCAATCCCTGGCGCACTTAAAATTTGCGACAGTAAAAAATTATTTTTTGAATAATTTACTATAGAAAAGGCAATCCCTGGCGTAATTAAAATTTGCGACAGTTGAAAATTATTTTTGAATAATTTACTATAGAAAAGGCAATCCCTGGCGCAATTAAAATTTACGACAGTAGAAAATTATTTTTGAAAAGTTTACTATAGAAAAGGCAATCCCTGACGCAATTAAAATTTGCGACAGTAAAGAATTATTTTTTGCAAATTTACTGTAGAAAAGGCAATCCCTGGCGCAATTAAAATTTGCGATAGTAAAAAATTATTTTTTGAATAATTTACTATAGAAAAGGCAATCCCTGGCGCACTTAAAATTTGCGACAGTAAAAAATTATTTTTTGAATAATTTACTATAGAAAAGGCAATCCCTGGCGTAATTAAAATTTGCGACAGTTGAAAATTATTTTTTGAATAATTTACTATAGAAAAGGCAATCCCTGGCGCAATTAAAATTTACGACAGTAGAAAATTATTTTTTGAAAAGTTTACTATAGAAAAGGCAATCCCTGGCGCAATTAAAACTTGCGATAGTAAAAAATTATTTTTTGAATAATTTACTATAGAAAAGGCAATCCCTGGCGGATTTGATCTTTGCGACAGTAAAAAATTCTTTTTTGAATAATTTACTATAGAAAAGGCAATCCCTGGCGTAATTAAAATTTGCGACAGTAGAAAATTATTTTTTGAATAATTTACTATAGAAAAGGCAATCCCTGGCGTAATTAAAATTTGCGACAGTATAAAATTATTTTTTGAATAATTTACTATAGAAAAGGCAATCCCTGGCGTATTTAAAATTTGCGACAGTAAAAAATTAATATTTTGAAAAATTTACTGTAGAAAAGGCAATCCCTGGCGCAATTAAAATTTGCGACAGTAAAAAATTATTTTGTGAGAAATTTACTATAGAAAAGGCAATCCCTGGGATATTTAAAATTTGCGACATTAGAAAATTATTTTTTGAATAATTTACTATAGAAAAGGCAATCCCTGGCGTAATTAAAATTTGCTACAGTATAAAATTATTTTTGAATAATTTACTATAGAAAAGGCAATCCCCGGCGTATTTAAAATTTGCGACAGTAAAAAATTATTTTTTGAATATTTTACTATAGAAAAGGCAATCCCTGGCGCACTTAAAATTTGCGACAGTATAAAATTATTTTTTGAATAATTTACTATAGAAAAGGCAATCCCTGGCGTAATTAAAATTTGCGACAGTAGAAAATTATTTTTTGAATAATTTACTATAGAAAAGGCAATCCCTGGCGCACTTAAAATTTGCGACAGTAAAAAATTATTTTGTGAGAAATTTACTATAGAAAAGGCAATCCCTGGGATATTTAAAATTTGCGACAGTAGAAAATTATTTTTTGAATAATTTACTATAGAAAAGGCAATCCCTGGCGTAATTAAAATTTGCGACAGTAGAAAATTATTTTTTGAATAATTTACTATAGAAAAGGCAATCCCTGGCGCAATTAAATTTGCGACAGTAGAAAATTATTTTTTGAATAATTTACTATAGAAAGGGCAATCCCTGGCGTATTTAAAATTTGCGACAGTAGAAAATTATTTTTTGAATAATTTACTATAGAAAAGGCAATCCCTGCGTAATTAAAATTTGCGACAGTAGAAAATTATTTTTTGAATAATTTACTATAGAAAAGGCAATCCCTGGCGCACTTAAAATTTGCGACAGTAAAAAATTATTTTGTGAGAAATTTACTATAGAAAAGGCAATCCCTGGGATAATTTAAAATTTGCGACAGTAGAAAATTATTTTTGAATAATTTACTATAGAAAAGGCAATCCCTGGCGTAATTAAAATTTGCGACTGTAGAAAATTATTTTTTGAATAATTTACTATAGAAAAGGCAATCCCTGGCGCAATTAAAATTTGCGACAGTAGAAAATTATTTTTTGAATAATTTACTATAGAAAGGGCAATCCCTGGCGTATTTAAAATTTGCGACAGTAGAAAATTATTTTTTGAATAATTTACTATAGAAAAGGCAATGCCTGGCGTATTTAAAATTTGCGACAGTAGAAAATTATTTTTTGAATAATTTACTATAGAAAAGGCAATCCCTGGCGTATTTAAAATTTGCGACAGTAAAAAATTATTTTTTGAATAATTTACTATAGAAAAGGCAATCCCTGGCGCACTTAAAATTTGCGACAGTAAAAAATTATTTTGTGAGAAATTTACTATAGAAAAGGCAATCCCTGGGATATTTAAAATTTGCGACAGTAGAAAATTATTTTTGGAATAATTTACTATAGAAAAGGCAATCCCTGGCGTAATTAAAATTTGCGACAGTAGAAAATTATTTTTTGAATAATTTACTATAGAAAAGGCAATCCCTGGCGTAATTAAAATTTGCGACAGTATAAAATTATTTTTTGAATAATTTACTATAGAAGAGGCAATCCCTGGCGCACTTAAAATTTGCGACAGTAAAAAATTATTTTTTTGAATAATTTACTATAGAAAAGGCAATCCCTGGCGTAATTAAAATTTGCGACAGTTGAAAATTATTTTTTGAATAATTTACTATAGAAAAGGCAATCCCTGGCGCAATTAAAATTTACGAAAGTAGAAAATTATTTTTTGAAAAGTTTTACTATAGAAAAGGCAATCCTGACGCAATTAAATTTGCGACAGTAAAAAATTATTTTTTGCAAAATTTACTGTAGAAAAGGCAATCCCTGGCGGAATTAAAATTTGCGATAGTAAAAAATTATTTTTTGAATAATTTACTATAGAAAAGGCAATCCCTGGCGGATTTGAAATTTTGCGACAGTAAAAAATTATTTTTTGAATAATTTACTATAGAAAAGGCAATCCCTGGCGTAATTAAAATTTGCGACAGTAGAAAATTATTTTTTGAATAATTTACTATAGAAAAGGCAATCCCTGGCGTAATTAAAATTTGCGACAGTAGAAAATTATTTTTTGAATAATTTACTATAGAAAAGTCAATCCCTGGCGTATTTAAAATTTGCGACAGTAGAAAATTATTTTTGAATAATTTACTATAGAAAAGGCAATCCCTGGCGTATTTAAAATTTGCGACAGTATAAAATTATTTTTGAATAATTTACTATAGAAAAGGCAATCCCTGGCGCAATTAAAACTTGCGATAGTAAAAATTATTTTTTGAATAATTTACTATAGAAAAGGCAATCCCTGGCGGATTTGAAATTTGCGACAGTAAAAAATTATTTTTTGAATAATTTACTATAGAAAAGGCAATCCCTGGCGTAATTAAAATTTGCGACAGTAGAAAATTATTTTTTGAATAATTTACTATAGAAAAGGCAATCCCTGGCGTAATTAAAATTTGCGACAGTATAAAATTATTTTTTGAATAATTTACTATAGAAAAGGCAATGCCTGGCGCAATTAAAATTTGCGACAGTAAAAAATTATTTTTTGAATAATTTACTATAGAAAGGCAATCCCTGGCGGATTTGAAATTTGCGACAGTAAAAAATTATTTTTTGAATAATTACTATAGTAAAGGCAATCCCTGGCGTAATTAAAATTTGCGACAGTAGAAAATTATTTTTTGAATAATTTACTATAGAAAAGGCAATCCCTGGCGTAATTAAAATTTGCGACAGTATAAAATTATTTTTTGAATAATTTACTATAGAAAAGGCAATCCCTGGCGCAATTAAATTTTGCGACAGTAAAAAATTATTTTTTGAATAATTTACTATAGAAAAGGCAATCCCTGGCGCAATTAAAATTTGCGACAGTAGAAAATTATTTTTTGAATAATTTACTGTAGAAAAGGCAATCCCTGGCGCAATTAAAATTTGCGACAGTAAAAAATTATTTTTTGAATAATTTACTATAGAAAAGGCAATCCCTGGCGTATTTAAAATTTGCGACAGTAAAAAATTATTTTTTGCAAAATTTACTATAGAAAAGGCAATCCCTGGCGTATTTAAAATTTGCGACAGTAGAAAATTATTTTTTGAATAATTTACTATAGAAAAGGCAATCCCTGGCGTATTTAAAATTTGCGACAGTATAAAATTATTTTTTGAATAATTTACTATAGAAAAGGCAATCCCTGGCGCAATTAAAACTTGCTCATTTTTTGAATAATTTACTATAGAAAAGGCAATCCCTGGCGGATTTGAAATTTGCGACAGTAAAAAATTATTTTTGAATAATTTACTATAGAAAAGGCAATCCCTGGCGTAATTAAAATTTGCGACAGTAGAAAATTATTTTTTGAATAATTTACTATAGAAAAGGCAATCCCCTGGCGTAATTAAAATTTGCTACAGTATAAAATTATTTTTTGAATAATTTACTATAGAAAAGGCAATCCCCGGCGTATTTAAAATTTGCGACAGTAGAAAATTATTTTTTGAATAATTTACTATAGAAAAGGCAATCCCTGGCGTATTTAAAATTTGCGACAGTAAAAAATTAATATTTTGAAAAATTTACTGAAGAAAAGGCAATCCCTGGCGCAATTAAAATTTGCGACAGTAAAAAATTATTTTTTGAATAATTTACTATAGAAAAGGCAATCCCTGGCGCACTTAAAATTTGCGACAGTAAAAATTATTTTGTGAGAAATTTACTATAGAAAAGGCAATCCCTGGGATATTAAAATTTGCGACAGTAGAAAATTATTTTTTGAATAATTTACTATAGAAAACGCAATCCCTGGCGCAATTAAAATTTACGACAGTAGAAAATTATTTTTGAAAAGTTTACTATAGAAAAGGCAATCCCTGGCGTAATTAAAATTTGCGACAGTAGAAAATTATTTTTTGAATAATTTACTATAGAAAAGGCAATCCCTGGCGTAATTAAAATTTGCGACAGTTAGAAAATTATTTTTGAATAATTTACTGTAGAAAAGGCAATCCCTGGCGCAATTAAAATTTGCGACAGTAAAAAATTATTTTTTGAATAATTTTACTATAGAAAAGGCAATCCCTGGCGTATTTAAAATTTGCGACAGTAAAAAATTATTTTTTGCAAAATTTACTATATAAAAGGCAATCCCTGGCGTATTTAAAATTTGCGACAGTAGAAAATTATTTTTTGAATAATTTACTATAGAAAAGGCAATCCCTGGCGTATTTAAACATTTGCGACAGTAGAAAATTATTTTTTGAATAGTTTACTATAGAAAAGTCAATGCCTGGCGTATTTAAAATTTGCGACAGTAGACAAATTGTTTTTGAATAATTTACTATAGAAAAGGCAATCCCTGGCGTATTTAAAATTTGCGACAGTAAAAAATTATTTTTTGAATAATTTACTATAGAAAAGGCAATCCCTGGGCGCAACTTAAAATTTGCGACAGTAAAAAATTATTTTGTGAGAAATTTACTATAGAAAAGGCAATCCCTGGGGATATTTTAAAATTTGCGACAGTAGAAAATTGTTTTTGGAATAATTTTACTATAGAAAAGGCAATCCCTGGCGTAATTAAAATTTGCGACAGTAGAAAATTATTTTTTGAATAATTTACTATAGAAAAGGCAATCCCTGGCGTAATTAAAATTTGCGACAGTATAAAAATTATTTTTTGAATAATTTACTATAGAAGAGGCAATCCCTGGCGCACTTAAAATTTGCGACAGTAAAAAATTATTTTTTGAATAATTTACTATAGAAAAGGCAATCCCTGGCGTAATTAAAATATGCGACAATTGAAAATTATTTTTTGAATAATTTACTATAGAAAACGCAATCCCTGGCGCAAATTAAAATTTACGACAGTAGAAAATTATTTTTTGAAAAGTTTACTATAGAAAAGGCAATCCCTGACGCAATTAAAATTTGCGACAGTAAAAAATTATTTTTTTGCAAAAATTTACTGTAGAAAAGGCAATCCCTGGCGCAATTAAAATTTGCGATAGTAAAAAATTATTTTTTGAATAATTTACTATAGAAAAGGCAATCCCTGCGTATTTGAAATTTGCTACAGTAAAAAATTATTTTTTGAATAATTTACTATAGAAAAGGCAATCCCTGGCGTAATTAAAATTTGCGACAGTAGAAAATTATTTTTTGAATAATTTACTATAGAAAAGGCAATCCCTGGCGTAATTAAAATTTGCGACAGTAGAAAATTATTTTTTGAATAATTTACTATAGAAAAGGCAATCCCTGGCGTATTTAAAATTTGCGACAGTAGAAAATTATTTTTTGAATAATTTACTATAGAAAAGGCAATCCCTGGCGTATTTAAAAATTTGCGACAGTATAAAATTATTTTTTGAATAATTTACTATAGAAAAGGCAATCCCTGGCGCAATTAAAACTTGCGATAGTAAAAAATTATTTTTTGAATAATTTACTATAGAAAAGGCAATCCCTGGCGGATTTGAAATTTGCGACAGTAAAAAATTATTTTTTGAATAATTTACTATAGAAAAGGCAATCCCTGGCGTAATTAAAATTTGCGACAGTAGAAAATTATTTTTTGAATAATTTACTATAGAAAAGGCAATCCCTGGCGTAATTATATTTTGCGACAGTATAAAATTATTTTTTGAATAATTTACTATAGAAAAGGCAATCCCTGGCGCAATTAAAACTTGCGATAGTAAAAAATCATTTTTTGAATAATTTACTATAGAAAAGGCAATCCCTGGCGGATTTGAAATTTGCGACAGTAAAAATTATTTTTTGAATAATTTACTATAAAAAAGGCAATCCCTGGCGTAATTAAAATTTGCGACAGTAGAAAATAATTTTTTTGAATAATTTACTATAGAAAAGGCAATCCCTGGCGTAATTAAAATTTGCTACAGTATAAAATTATTTTTTGAATAATTTACTATAGAAAAGGCAATCCCCGGCGTATTTAAATTTGCGACAGTAAAAAATTATTTTTTGAATAATTTACTATAAAAAAGAGCAATCCCTGGCGCAATTAAAATTTGCGACAGTAAAAAAATTATTTTTTGAATCAATTTACTATAGAAAAGGCAATCCCTGGCGCACTTAAAATCTGCGACAGTAAAAAATTATTTTGTGAGAAATTTACTATAGAAAAGGCAATCCCTGGGATATTTAAAATTTGCGACAGTAGAAAATTATTTTTTGAATAATTTACTATAGAAAACGCAATCCCTGGCGCAATTAAAATTTACGACAGTAGAAAATTATTTTTGAAAAGTTTACTATAGAAAAGGCAATCCCTGGCGTAATTAAAATTTGCGACAGTAGAAAAATTATTTTTTGAATAATTTACTATAGAAAAGGCAATCCCTGGCGTAATTAAAATTTGCGACAGTAGAAAATTATTTTTTGAATAATTTACTGTAGAAAAGGCAATCCCTGGCGCAATTAAAATTTGCGACAGTAAAAAATTATTTTTTGAATAATTTACTATAGAAAAGGCAATCCCTGGCGTATTTAAAATTTGCGACAGTAAAAAATTATTTTTTGCAAAATTTACTATATAAAAGGCAATCCCTGGCGTATTTAAAATTTGCGACAGTAGAAAATTATTTTTTGAATAATTTACTATAGAAAAGGCAATCCCTGGCGTATTTAAAATTTGCGACAGTAGAAAATTATTTTTTGAATAGTTTACTATAGAAAAGTCAATGCCTGGCGTATTTAAAATTTGCGACAGTAGAAAATTGTTTTTTGAATAATTTACTATAGAAAAGGCAATCCCTGGCGTATTTAAAATTTGCGACAGTAAAAAATTATTTTTTGAATAATTTACTATAGAAAAGGCAATCCCTGGCGCACTTAAAATTTGCGACAGTAAAAAATTATTTTGTGAGAAATTTACTATAGAAAAGGCAATCCCTGGGATATTTAAAATTTGCGACAGTAGAAAATTGTTTTTGGAATAATTTACTATAGAAAAGGCAATCCCTGGCGTAATTAAAATTTGCGACAGTAGAAAATTATTTTTTGAATAATTTACTATAGAAAAGGCAATCCCTGGCGTAATTAAAATTTGCGACAGTATAAAATTATTTTTTGAATAATTTACTATAGAAGAGGCAATCCCTGGCGCACTTAAAATTTGCGACAGTAAAAAATTATTTTTTGAATAATTTACTATAGAAAAGGCAATCCCTGGCGTAATTAAAATATGCGACAATTGAAAATTATTTTTTGAATAATTTACTATAGAAAACGCAATCCCTGGCGCAATTAAAATTTACGACAGTAGAAAATTATTTTTTGAAAAGTTTACTATAGAAAAGGCAATCCCTGACGCAATTAAAATTTGCGACAGTAAAAAATTATTTTTTGCAAAATTTACTGTAGAAAAGGCAATCCCTGGCGCAATTAAAATTTGCGATAGTAAAAAATTATTTTTTGAATAATTTACTATAGAAAAGGCAATCCCTGGCGTATTTGAAATTTGCTACAGTAAAAAATTATTTTTTGAATAATTTACTATAGAAAAGGCAATCCCTGGCGTAATTAAAATTTGCGACAGTAGAAAATTATTTTTTGAATAATTTACTATAGAAAAGGCAATCCCTGGCGTAATTAAAATTTGCGACAGTAGAAAATTATTTTTTGAATAATTTACTATAGAAAAGGCAATCCCTGGCGTATTTAAAATTTGCGACAGTAGAAAATTATTTTTTGAATAATTTACTATAGAAAAGGCAATCCCTGGCGTATTTAAAATTTGCGACAGTATAAAATTATTTTTTGAATAATTTACTATAGAAAAGGCAATCCCTGGCGCAATTAAAACTTGCGATAGTAAAAAATTATTTTTTGAATAATTTACTATAGAAAAGGCAATCCCTGGCGGATTTGAAATTTGCGACAGTAAAAAATTATTTTTTGAATAATTTACTATAGAAAAGGCAATCCCTGGCGTAATTAAAATTTGCGACAGTAGAAAATTATTTTTTGAATAATTTACTATAGAAAAGGCAATCCCTGGCGTAATTATATTTTGCGACAGTATAAAATTATTTTTTGAATAATTTACTATAGAAAAGGCAATCCCTGGCGCAATTAAAACTTGCGATAGTAAAAAATCATTTTTTGAATAATTTACTATAGAAAAGGCAATCCCTGGCGGATTTGAAATTTGCGACAGTAAAAAATTATTTTTTGAATAATTTACTATAAAAAAGGCAATCCCTGGCGTAATTAAAATTTGCGACAGTAGAAAATAATTTTTTGAATAATTTACTATAGAAAAGGCAATCCCTGGCGTAATTAAAATTTGCTACAGTATAAAATTATTTTTTGAATAATTTACTATAGAAAAGGCAATCCCCGGCGTATTTAAAATTTGCGACAGTAGAAAATTATTTTTTGAATAATTTACTATAGAAAAGGCAATCCCTGGCGTATTTAAAATTTGCGACAGTAAAAAATTAATATTTTGAAAAATTTACTGTAGAAAAGGCAATCCTTGGCGCAATTAAAATTTGCGACAGTAAAAAATTATTTTGTGAGAAATTTACTATAGAAAAGGCAATCCCTGGGATATTTAAAATTTGCGACAGTAGAAAATTATTTTTTGAATAATTTACTATAGAAAAGGCAATCCCTGGCGTAATTAAAATTTGCTACAGTATAAAATTATTTTTTGAATAATTTACTATAGAAAAGGCAATCCCCGGCGTATTTAAAATATGCGACAGTAAAAAATTATTTTTTGAATAATTTACTATAGAAAAGGCAATCCCTGGCGCACTTAAAATTTGCGACAGTATAAAATTATTTTTTGAATAATTTACTATAGAAAAGGCAATCCCTGGCGTAATTAAAATTTGCGACAGTAGAAAATTATTTTTTGAATAATTTACTATAGAAAAGGCAATCCCTGGCGCACTTAAAATTTGCGACAGTAAAAAATTATTTTGTGAGAAATTTACTATAGAAAAGGCAATCCCTGGGATATTTAAAATTTGCGACAGTAGAAAATTATTTTTTGAATAATTTACCATAGAAAAGGCAATCCCTGGCGTAATTAAAATTTGCTACAGTATAAAATTATTTTGTGAGAAATTTACTATAGAAAAGGCAATCCCTGGGATATTTAAAATTTGCGACAGTAGAAAATTATTTTTTGAATAATTTACTATAGAAAAGGCAATCCCTGACGCAATTAAAATTTGCGACAGTAAAAAATTATTTTTTGCAAAATTTACTGTAGAAAAGGCAATCCCTGGCGCAATTAAAATTTGCGATAGTAAAAAATTATTTTTTGAATAATTTACTATAGAAAAGGCAATCCCTGGCGTATTTGAAATTTGCGACAGTAAAAAATTATTTTTTGAATAATTTACTATACAAAAGGCAATCCCTGGCGTAATTAAAATTTGCGAAAGTAGAAAATTATTTTTTGAATAATTTACTATAGAAAAGGCAATCCCTGGCGTAATTAAAATTTGCGACAGTAGAAAATTATTTTTTGAATAATTTACTATAGAAAAGGCAATCCCTGGCGTATTTAAAATTTGCGACAGTAGAAAATTATTTTTTGAATAATTTACTATAGAAAAGGCAATCCCTGGCGTATTTAAAATTTGCGACAGTATAAAATTATTTTTTGAATAATTTACTATAGAAAAGGCAATCCCTGGCGCAATTAAAACTTGCGATAGTAAAAAATTATTTTTTGAATAATTTACTATAGAAAAGGCAATCCCTGGCGGATTTGAAATTTGCGACAGTAAAAAATTATTTTTTGAATAATTTACTATAGAAAAGGCAATCCCTGGCGTAATTAAAATTTGCGACAGTAGAAAATTATTTTTTGAATAATTTACTATAGAAAAGGCAATCCCTGGCGTAATTAAATTTTGCGACAGTATAAAATTATTTTTTGAATAATTTACTATAGAAAAGGCAATCCCTGGCGCAATTAAAACTTGCGATAGTAAAAAATCATTTTTTGAATAATTTACTATAGAAAAGGCAATCCCTGGCGGATTTGAAATTTGGGACAGTAAAAAATTATTTTTTGAATAATTTACTATAAAAAAGGCAATACCTGGCGTAATTAAAATTTGCGACAGTAGAAAATTATTTTTTGAATAATTTACTATAGAAAAGGCAATACCTGGCGTAATTAAAATTTGCTACAGTATAAAATTATTTTTTGAATAATTTACTATAGAAAAGGCAATCCCCGGCGTATTTAAAATTTGCGACAGTAGAAAATTATTTTTTGAATAATTTACTATAGAAAAGGCAATCCCTGGCGTATTTAAAATTTGCGACAGTAAAAAATTAATATTTTGAAAAATTTACTGTAGAAAAGGCAATCCCTGGCGCAATTAAAATTTGCGACAGTAAAAAATTATTTTGTGAGAAATTTACTATAGAAAAGGCAATCCCTGGGATATTTAAAATTTGCGACAGTAGAAAATTATTTTTTGAATAATTTACTATAGAAAAGGCAATCCCTGGCGTAATTAAAATTTGCTACAGTATAAAATTATTTTTTGAATAATTTACTATAGAAAAGGCAATCCCCGGCGTATTTAAAATTTGCGACAGTAAAAAATTATTTTTTGAATAATTTACTATAGAAAAGGCAATCCCTGGCGCACTTAAAATTTGCGACAGTATAAAATTATTTTTTGAATAATTTACTATAGAAAAGGCAATCCCTGGCGTAATTAAAATTTGCGACAGTAGAAAATTATTTTTTGAATAATTTACTATAGAAAAGGCAATCCCTGGCGTATTTAAAATTTGCGACAGTATAAAATTATTTTTTGAATAATTTACTATAGAAAAGGCAATCCCTGGCGTATTTAAAATTTGCGACAGTATAAAATTATTTTTTGGATAATTTACTATAGAAAAGGCAATCCCTGGCGCAATTAAAACTTGCGATAGTAAAAAATTATTTTTTGAATAATTTACTATAGAAAAGGCAATCCCTGGCGGATTTGAAATTTGCGACAGTAAAAAATTATTTTTTGAATAATTTACTATAGAAAAGGCAATCCCTGGCGTAATTAAAATTTGCGACAGTAGAAAATTATTTTTTGAATAATTTACTATAGAAAAGGCAATCCCTGGCGTAATTAAAATTTGCGACAGTATAAAATTATTTTTTGAATAATTTACTATAGAAAAGGCAATCCCTGGCGCAATTAAAACTTGCGATAGTAAAAAATCATTTTTTGAATAATTTACTATAGAAAAGGCAATCCCTGGCGGATTTGAAATTTGCGACAGTAAAAAATTATTTTTTGAATAATTTACTATAAAAAAGGCAATCCCTGGCGTAATTAAAATTTGCGACAGTAGAAAATTATTTTTTGAATAATTTACTATAGAAAAGGCAATCCCTGGCGTAATTAAAATTTGCTACAGTATAAAATTATTTTTTGAATAATTTACTATAGAAAAGGCAATCCCCGGCATATTTAAAATTTGCGACAGTAGAAAATTATTTTTTGAATAATTTACTATAGAAAAGGCAATCCCTGGCGTATTTAAAATTTGCGACAGTAAAAAATTAATATTTTGAAAAATTTACTGTAGAAAAGGCAATCCCTGGCGCAATTAAAATTTGCGACAGTAAAAAATTATTTTGTGAGAAATTTACTATAGAAAAGGCAATCCCTGGGATATTTAAAATTTGCGACAATAGAAAATTATTTTTTGAATAATTTACTATAGAAAAGGCAATCCCTGGCGTAATTAAAATTTGCTACAGTATAAAATTATTTTTTGAATAATTTACTATAGAAAAGGCAATCCCCGGCGTATTTAAAATTTGCGACAGTAAAAAATTATTTTTTGAATAATTTACTATAGAAAAGGCAATCCCTGGCGCACTTAAAATTTGCGACAGTAAAAAATTATTTTTTGAATAATTTACTATAGAAAAGGCAATCCCTGGCGTAATTAAAATTTGCGACAGTAGAAAATTATTTTTTGAATAATTTACTATAGAAAAGGCAATCCCTGGCGCACTTAAAATTTGCGACAGTAAAAAATTATTTTGTGAGAAATTTACTATAGAAAAGGCAATCCCTGGGATATTTAAAATTTGCGACAGTAGAAAATTATTTTTTGAATAATTTACTATAGAAAAGGCAATCCCTGGCGTAATTAAAATTTGCGACAGTAGAAAATTATTTTTTGAATAATTTACTATAGAAAAGGCAATCCCTGGCGTAATTAAAATTTGCGACAGTATAAAATTATTTTTTGAATAATTTACTATAGAAGAGGCAATCCCTGGCGCACTTAAAATTTGCGACAGTAAAAAATTATTTTTTGAATAATTTACTGTAGAAAAGGCAATCCCTGGCGTAGTTAAAATTTGCGACAGTTGAAAATTATTTTTTGAATAATTTACTATAGAAAAGGCAATCCCTGGCGCAATTAAAATTTACGACAGTAGAAAATTATTTTTTGAAAAGTTTACTATAGAAAAGGCAATCCCTGACGCAATTAAAATTTGCGACAGTAAAAAATTATTTTTTGCAAAATTTACTGTAGAAAAGGCAATCCCTGGCGCAATTAAAACTTGCGATAGTAAAAAATTATTTTTTGAATAATTTACTATAGAAAAGGCAATCCCTGGCGGATTTGAAATTTGCGACAGTAAAAAATTATTTTTTGAATAATTTACTATAGAAAAGGCAATCCCTGGCGTAATTAAAATTTGCGACAGTAGAAAATTATTTTTTGAATAATTTACTATAGAAAAGGCAATCCCTGGCGTAATTAAAATTTGCGACAGTATAAAATTATTTTTTGAATAATTTTCTATAGAAAAGGCAATCCCTGGCGTATTTAAAATTTGCGACAGTAGAAAATTATTTTTTGAATAATTTACTATAGAAAAGGCAATCCCTGGCGTATTTAAAATTTGCGAGAGTAAAAAATTAATATTTTGAAAAATTTACTGTAGAAAAGGCAATCCCTGGCGCAATTAAAATTTGCGACAGTAGAAAATTATTTTTTGAATAATTTACTATAGAAAAGGCAATCCCTGGCGCACTTAAAATTTGCCACAGTAAAAAATTATTTTGTGAGAAATTTACTATAGAAAAGGCAATCCCTGGTATATTTAAAATTTGCGACAGTAAAAAATTATTTTTTGAAAAATTTACTATAGAAAAGGTAATCCCTGGCGCAATTACAATTTGCGACAGTTGAAATTTATTTTTTGAATAATTTACTATAGAAAAGGCAATCCCTGGCGCAATTAAAATTTGCGACAGTAAAAAATTCTTTTTTGCAAAATTTACTGTAGAAAAGGCAATCCCTGGCGCAATTAAAACTTGCGATAGTAAAAAATTATTTTTTGAATAATTTACTATAACGACAGTAAAAAATTATTTTTTGAATAATTTACTATAGAAAAGGCAATCCCTGGAGTAATTAAAATTTGCGACAGTAAAAAATTATTTTGTGAGAAATTTACTATAGAAAAGGCAATCCCTGGGATATTTAAAATTTGCGACAGTAGAAAATTATTTTTTGAATAATTTACTATAGAAAAGGCAATCCCTGGCGTAATTAAAATTTGCGACAGTAGAAAATTATTTTTTGAATAATTTACTATAGAAAAGGCAATCTCTGGCGTAATTAAAATTTGCGACAGTATAAAATTATTTTTTGAATAATTTACTATAGAAGAGGCAATCCCTGGCGCACTTAAAATTTGCGACAGTAAAAAATTATTTTTTGAATAATTTACTATAGGAAAGGCAATCCCTGGCGTAATTAAAATTTGCGACAGTAAAAAATTATTTTTTGCAAAATTTACTGTAGAAAAGGCAATCCCTGGCGCAATGAAAACTTGCGATAGTAAAAAATTATTTTTTGAATAATTTACTATAGAAAAGGCAATCCCTGGCGGATTTGAAATTTGCGACAGTAAAAAATTATTTTTTGAATAATTTACTATAGAAAAGGCAATCCCTGGCGTAATTAAAATTTGCGACAGTAGAAAATTATTTTTTGAATAATTTACTATAGAAAAGGCAATCCCTGGCGTAATTAAAATTTGCGACAGTATAAAATTATTTTTTGAATAATTTACTATAGAAAAGGCAATCCCTGGCGTATTTAAAATTTGCGACAGTAGAAAATTATTTTTTGAATAATTTACTATAGAAAAGGCAATCCCTGGCGTATTTAAAATTTGCGACAGTAAAAAATTAATATTTTGAAAAATTTACTGTAGAAAAGGCAATCCCTGGCGCAATTAAAATTTGCGACAGTAAAAAATTATTTTTTGAATAATTTACTATAAAAAAGGCAATCCCTGGCGTAATTAAAATTTGCGACAGTAGAAAATTATTTTTTGAATAATTTACTATAGAAAAGGCAATCCCTGGCGCACTTAAAATTTGCCACAGTAAAAAATTATTTTGTGAGAAATTTACTATAGAAAAGGCAATCCCTGGTATATTTAAAATTTGCGACAGTAAAAAATTATTTTTTGAAAAATTTACTATGGAAAAGGTAATCCCTGGCGCAATTACAATTTGCGACAGTTGAAATTTATTTTTTGAATAATTTACTATAGAAAAGGCAATCCCTGGCGCAATTAAAATTTGCGACAATAAAAAATTATTTTTTGAATAATTTACTATAGAAAAGGCAATCCCTGGCGTATTTAAAATTTGCGACAGTAAGAAATTAATTTGTGAGAAATTTACTATAGAAAAGGCAATCCCTGGGATATTTAAAATTTGCGACAGTAAAAAATTATTTTTTGAAAAATTTACTATAGAAAATTCAATCCCTGGCGTAATTAAAATTTGCGGCAGTAGAAAATTATTTTTTGAATAATTTACTATAGAAAAGGCAATCCCTGGCGTAATTAAAATTTGCGACAGTAGAAAATTATTTTTTGAATAATTTACTATAGAAAAGGCAATCCCTGGCGTAATTAAAATTTGCGACAGTAGAAAATTATTTTTTGAATAATTTACTATAGAAAAGGCAATTTGTGGCGTATTTAAAATTTGCGACAGTAAAAAATTATTTTTGAATAATTTACTATAGAAAAGGCAATCCCTGGCGTAATTACAATTTGCGACAGTAGAAAATTATTTTTTGAATAATTTACTATAGAAAAAGCAATCCCTGGCGTAATTAAAATTTGCGACAGTAGAAAATTATTTTTGAATAATTTACTATAGAAAAGGCAATCCCTGGCGTAATTAAAATTTGCGACAGTAAAAAATTAGTTTTTGAAAAATTTACTATAGAAAAGGCAATCCCTGGCGTAATTAAAATTTGCGACAGTAAAAAATTAGTTTTTGAAAAATTTACTATAGAGAAGGCAATCCCTGGCGAAATTAAAATTTGCGACAGTAAAAAATTATTTTTTGAAAAATTTACTATAGAAAAGATAATCCCTGGCGTATTTAAAATTTGCGACAGTAGAAAATTATTTTTTGAAAAATTTACTATAGAAAAGGCAATCCCTGACGCAATTAAAATTTGCGACAGTAAAAAATTATTTTCTGCAAAATTTACTGTAGAAAAGGCAATCCCTGGCGCAATTAAAATTTGCGATAGTAAAAAATTATTTTTTGAATAATTTACTATAGAAAAGGCAATCCCTGGCGTAATTAAAATTTGCTACAGTATAAAATTATTTTTTGAATAATTTACTATAGAAAAGGCAATCCCCGGCGTATTTAAAATTTGCGACAGTAGAAAATTATTTTTTGAATAATTTACTATAGAAAAGGCAATCCCTGGCGTATTTAAAATTTGCGACAGTAAAAAATTAATATTTTGAAAAATTTACTGTAGAAAAGGCAATCCCTGGCGCAATTAAAATTTGCGACAGTAAAAAATTATTTTGTGAGAAATTTACTATAGAAAAGGCAATCCCTGGGATATTTAAAATTTGCGACAGTAGAAAATTATTTTTTGAATAATTTACTATAGAAAAGGCAATCCCTGGCGTAATTAAAATTTGCTACAGTATAAAATTATTTTTTGAATAATTTACTATAGAAAAGGCAATCCCCGGCGTATTTAAAATTTGCGAAAGTAAAAAATTATTTTTTGAATAATTTACTATAGAAAAGGCAATCCCTGGCGCACTTAAAATTTGCCACAGTATAAAATTATTTTTTGAATAATTTACTATAGAAAAGGCAATCCCTGGCGTAATTAAAATTTGCGACAATAGAAAATTATTTTTTGAATAATTTACTATAGAAAAGGCAATCCCTGGCGCACTTAAAATTTGCGACAGTAAAAAATTATTTTGTGAGAAATTTACTATAGAAAAGGCAATCCCTGGGATATTTAAAATTTGCGACAGTAGAAAATTATTTTTTGAATAATTTACTATAGAAAAGGCAATCCCTGGCGTAATTAAAATTTGCGACAGTAGAAAATTATTTTTTGAATAATTTACTATAGAAAAGGCAATCCCTGGCGTAACTAAAATTTGCGACAGTATAAAATTATTTTTTGAATAATTTACTATAGAAGAGGCAATCCCTGGCGCACTTAAAATTTGCGACAGTAAAAAATTATTTTTTGAATAATTTACTATAGAAAAGGCAATCCCTGGCGTAATTAAAATTTGCGACAGTTGAAAATTATTTTTTGAATAATTTACTATAGAAAAGGCAATCCCTGGCGCAATTAAAATTTACGACAGTAGAAAATTATTTTTTGAAAAGTTTACTATAGAAAAGGCAATCCCTGACGCAATTAAAATTTGCGACAGTAAAAAATTATTTTTTGCAAAATTTACTGTAGAAAAGGCAATCCCTGGCGCAATTAAAAATTGGGATAGTAAAAAATTATTTTTTGAATAATTTACTATAGAAAAGGCAATCCCTGGCGGATTTGAAATTTGCGACAGTAAAAAATTATTTTTTGAATAATTTACTATAGAAAAGGCAATCCCTGGCGTAATTAAAATTTGCGACAGTAGAAAATTATTTTTTGAATAATTTACTATAGAAAAGGCAATCCCTGGCGTAATTAAAATTTGCGACAGTATAAAATTATTTTTTGAATAATTTACTATAGAAAAGGCAATCCCTGGCGTATTTAAAATTTGCGACAGTAGAAAATTATTTTTTGAATAATTTACTATAGAAAAGGCAATCCCTGGCGTATTTAAAATTTGCGAGAGTAAAAAATTAATATTTTGAAAAATTTACTGTAGAAAAGGCAATCCCTGGCGCAATTAAAATTTGCGACAGTAAAAAATTATTTTTTGAATAATTTACTATAAAAAAGGCAATCCCTGGCGTAATTAAAATTTGCGACAGTAGAAAATTATTTTTTGAATAATTTACTATAGAAAAGGCAATCCCTGGCGCACTTAAAATTTGCCACAGTAAAAAATTATTTTGTGAGAAATTTACTATAGAAAAGGCAATCCCTGGTATATTTAAAATTTGCGACAGTAAAAAATTATTTTTTGAAAAATTTACTATAGAAAAGGTAATCCCTGGCGCAATTACAATTTGCGACAGTTGAAATTTATTTTTTGAATAATTTACTATAGAAAAGGCAATCCCTGGCGCAATTAAAATTTGCGACAGTAAAAAATTCTTTTTTGCAAAATTTACTGTAGAAAAGGCAATCCCTGGCGCAATTAAAACTTGCGATAGTAAAAAATTATTTTTTGAATAATTTACTATAGAAAACGCAATCCCTGGCGGATTTGAAATTTGCGACAGTAAAAAATTATTTTTTGAATAATTTACTATAGAAAAGGCAATCCCTGGCGTAATTAAAATTTGCGACAGTAGAAAATTATTTTTTGAATAATTTACTATAGAAAAGGCAATCCCTGGCGTAATTAAAAATTGCGACAGTAGAAAATTATTTTTTGAATAATTTACTATAGAAAAGGCAATCCCTCGCGTATTTAAAATTTGCGACAGTAGAAAATTATTTTTTGAATAATTTACTATAGAAAAGGCAATCCCTGGCGTATTTAAAATTTGCGACAGTAAAAAATTAATATTTTGAAAAATTTACTGTAGAAAATGCAATCCCTGGCGCAATTAAAATTTGCGACAGTAAAACATTATTTTTTGAATAATTTACTATAGAAAAGGCAATCCCTGGCGCACTTAAAATTTGCGACAGTATAAAATTATTTTTTGAATAATTTACTATAGAAAAGGCAATCCCTGGCGTAATTAAAATTTGCGACAGTATAAAATTATTTTTTGAAAATTTACTATAGAAAAGGCAATCCCTGGCGCACTTAAAATTTGCGACAGTAAAAAATTATTTTTTGAATAATTTACTATAGAAAAGGCAATCCCTGGCGCACTTAAAATTTGCGACAGTATAAAATTATTTTTTGAATAATTTACTATAGAAAAGGCAATCCCTGGCGTAATTAAAATTTGCGACAGTATAAAATTATTTTTTGAATAATTTACTATAGAAAAGGCAATCCCTGGCGTAATTAAAATTTGCGACAGTAGAAAATTATTTTTTGAATAATTTACTATAGAAAAGGCAATCCCTGGAGTAATTAAAATTTGCGACAGTAAAAAATTATTTTGTGAGAAATTTACTATAGAAAAGGCAATCCCTGGCGCACTTAAAATTTGCGACAGTATAAAATTATTTTTTGAATAATTTACTATAGAAGAGGCAATCCCTGGCGCACTTAAAATTTGCGACAGTAAAAAATTATTTTTTGAATAATTTACTATAGAAAAGGCAATCCCTGGCGTAATTAAAATTTGCGACAGTTGAAAATTATTTTTTGAATAATTTACTATAGAAAAGGCAATCCCTGGCGCAATTAAAATTTACGACAGTAGAAAATTATTTTTTGAAAAGTTTACTATAGAAAAGGCAATCCCTGACGCAATTAAAATTTGCGACAGTAAAAAATTATTTTTTGCAAAATTTACTGTAGAAAAGGCAATCCCTGGCGCAATTAAAACTTGCGATAGTAAAAAATTATATTTTGAATAATTTACTATAGAAAAGGCAATCCCTGGCGGATTTGAAATTTGCGACAGTAAAAAATTATTTTTTGAATAATTTACTATAGAAAAGGCAATCCCTGGCGTAATTAAAATTTGCGACAGTAGAAAATTATTTTTTGAATAATTTACTATAGAAAAGGCAATCCCTGGCGTAATTAAAATTTGCGACAGTATAAAATTATTTTTTGAATAATTTACTATAGAAAAGGCAATCCCTGGCGTATTTAAAATTTGCGACAGTAGAAAATTATTTTTTGAATAATTTACTATAGAAAAGGCAATCCCTGGCGTATTTAAAATTTGCGAGAGTAAAAAATTAATATTTTGAAAAATTTACTGTAGAAAAGGCAATCCCTGGCGCAATTAAAATTTGCGACAGTAAAAAATTATTTTTTGAATAATTTACTATAAAAAAGGCAATCCCTGGCGTAATTAAAATTTGCGACAGTAGAAAATTATTTTTTGAATAATTTACTATAGAAAAGGCAATCCCTGGCGCACTTAAAATTTGCCACAGTAAAAAATTATTTTGTGAGAAATTTACTATAGAAAAGGCAATCCCTGGTATATTTAAAATTTGCGACAGTAAAAAATTATTTTTTGAAAAATTTACTATAGAAAAGGTAATCCCTGGCGCAATTACAATTTGCGACAGTTGAAATTTATTTTTTGAATGATTTACTATAGAAAAGGCAATCCCTGGCGCAATTAAAATTTGCGACAGTAAAAAATTCTTTTTTGCAAAATTTACTGTAGAAAAGGCAATCCCTGGCGCAATTAAAACTTGCGATAGTAAAAAATTATTTTTTGAATAATTAACTATAGAAAACGCAATCCCTGGCGGATTTGAAATTTGCGACAGTAAAAAATTATTTTTTGAATAATTTACTATAGAAAAGGCAATCCCTGGCGTAATTAAAATTTGCGACAGTAGAAAATTATTTTTTGAATAATTTACTATAGAAAAGGCAATCCCTGGCGTAATTAAAAATTGCGACAGTAGAAAATTATTTTTTGAATAATTTACTATAGAAAAGGCAATCCCTCGCGTATTTAAAATTTGCGACAGTAGAAAATTATTTTTTGAATAATTTACTATAGAAAAGGCAATCCCTGGCGTATTTAAAATTTGCGACAGTAAAAAATTAATATTTTGAAAACTTTACTGTAGAAAATGCAATCCCTGGCGCAATTAAAATTTGCGACAGTAAAACATTATTTTTTGAATAATTTACTATAGAAAAGGCAATCCCTGGCGCACTTAAAATTTGCGACAGTATAAAATTATTTTTTGAATAATTTACTATAGAAAAGGTAATCCCTGGCGTAATTAAAATTTGCGACAGTATAAAATTATTTTTTGAAAATTTACTATAGAAAAGGCAATCCCTGGCGCACTTAAAATTTGCGACAGTAAAAAATTATTTTTTGAATAATTTACTATAGAAAAGGCAATCCCTGGCGCACTTAAAATTTGCGACAGTATAAAATCATTTTTTGAATAATTTACTATAGAAAAGGCAATCCCTGGCGTAATTAAAATTTGCGACAGTATAAAATTATTTTTTGAATAATTTACTATAGAAAAGGCAATCCCTGGCTTAATTAAAATTTGCGACAGTAGAAAATTATTTTTTGAATAATTTACTATAGAAAAGGCAATCCCTGGAGTAGTTAAAATTTGCGACAGTAAAAAATTATTTTGTGAGAAATTTACTATAGAAAAGGCAATCCCTGGGATATTTAAAATTTGCGACAGTAGAAAATTATTTTTTGAATAATTTACTATAGAAAAGGCAATCCCTGGCGTAATTAAAATTTGCGACAGTAGAAAATTATTTTTTGAATAATTTACTATAGAAAAGGCAATCTCTGGCGTAATTAAAATTTGCGACAGTATAAAATTATTTTTTGAATAATTTACTATAGAAGAGGCAATCCCTGGCGCACTTAAAATTTGCGACAGTAAAAAATTATTTTTTGAATAATTTACTATAGAAAAGGCAATCCCTGGCGTAATTAAAATTTGCGACAGTTGAAAATTATTTTTTGAATAATTTACTATAGAAAAGGCAATCCCTGGCGCAATTAAAATTTAAGACAGTAGAAAATTATTTTTTGAAAAGTTTACTATAGAAAAGGCAATCCCTGACGCAATTAAAATTTGCGACAGTAAAAAATTATTTTTTGCAAAATTTACTGTAGAAAAGGCAATCCCTGGCGCAATTAAAACTTGCGATAGTAAAAATTTATTTTTTGAATAATTTACTATAGAAAAGGCAATCCCTGGCGGATTTGAAATTTGCGACAGTAAAAAATTATTTTTTGAATAATTTACTATAGAAAAGGCAATCCCTGGCGTAATTAAAATTTGCGACAGTAGAAAATTATTTTTTGAATAATTTACTATAGAAAAGGCAATCCCTGGCGTAATTAAAATTTGCGACAGTATAAAATTATTTTTTGAATAATTTACTATAGAAAAGGCAATCCCTGGCGTATTTAAAATTTGCGACAGTAGAAAATTATTTTTTGAATAATTTACTATAGAAAAGGCAATCCCTGGCGTATTTAAAATTTGCGACAGTAAAAAATTAATATTTTGAAAAATTTACTGTAGAAAAGGCAATCCCTGGCGCAATTAAAATTTGCGACAGTAAAAAATTATTTTTTGAATAATTTACTATAAAAAAGGCAATCCCTGGCGTAATTAAAATTTGCGACAGTAGAAAATTATTTTTTGAATAATTTACTATAGAAAAGGCAATCCCTGGCGCACTTAAAATTTGCCACAGTAAAAAATTATTTTGTGAGAAATTTACTATAGAAAAGGCAATCCCTGGTATATTTAAAATTTGCGACAGTAAAAAATTATTTTTTGAAAAATTTACTATAGAAAAGGTAATCCCTGGCGCAATTACAATTTGCGACAGTTGAAATTTATTTTTTGAATAATTTACTATAGAAAAGGCAATCCCTGGCGCAATTAAAATTTGACAATAAAAAATTATTTTTTGAATAATTTACTATAGAAAAGGCAATCCCTGGCGTATTTAAAATTTGCGACAGTAAGAAATTAATTTGTGAGAAATTTACTATAGAAAAGGCAATCCCTGGGATATTTAAAATTTGCGACAGTAAAAAATTATTTTTTGAAAAATTTACTATAGAAAAGGCAATCCCTGGCGTAATTAATATTTGCGACAGTAGAAAATTATTTTTTGAATAATTTACTATAGAAAAGGCAATCCCTGGCGTAATTAAAATTTGCGACAGTAGAAAATTATTTTTTGAATAATTTACTATAGAAAAGGCAATCCCTGGCGTAATTAAAATTTGCGACAGTAGAAAATTATTTTTTGAATAATTTACTATAGAAAAGGCAATCCGTGGCGTATTTAAAATTTGCGACAGTAAAAAATTATTTTTGAATAATTTACTATAGAAAAGGCAATCCCTGGCGTAATTACAATTTGCGACAGTAGAAAATTATTTTTTGAATAATTTACTATAGAAAAGGCAATCCCTGGCGTAATTAAAATTTGCGACAGTAGAAAATTATTTTTGAATAATTTACTATAGAAAAGGCAATCCCTGGCGTAATTAAAATTTGCGACAGTAAAAAATTAGTTTTTGAAAAATTTACTATAGAGAAGGCAATCCCTGGCGAAATTAAAATTTGCGACAGTAAAAAATTATTTTTTGAAAAATTTACTATAGAAAAGATAATCCCTGGCGCAATTACAATTTGCGACAGTTGAAAATTATTTTTTGAATAATTTACTATAGAAAAGGCAATCCCTGGCGCAATTAAAATTTGCGACAGTAAAAAATTATTTTTTGCAAAATTTACTGTAGAAAAGGCAATCCCTGGCGCAATTAAAACTTGGGATAGTAAAAAATTATTTTTTGAATAATTTACTATAGAAAAGGCAATCCCTGGCGGATTTGAAATTTGCGCCAGTAAAAAATTATTTTTTGAATAATTTACTATAGAAAAGGCAATACCTGGCGTAATTAAAATTTGCGACAGTAGAAAATTATTTTTTGAATAATTTACTATAGAAAAGGCAATCCCTGGCGTAATTAAAATTTGCGACAGTAGAAAATTATTTTTTGAATAATTTACTATAGAAAAGGCAATCCCTGGCGTATTTAAAATCTGCGACAGTAGAAAATTATTTTTTGAATAATTTACTATAGAAAAGGCAATCCCTGGCGTATTTAAAATTTGCGACAGTAAAAAATTAATATTTTGAAAAATTTACTGTAGAAAATGCAATCCCTGGCGCAATTAAAATTTGCGACAGTAAAAAATTATTTTTTGAATAATTTACTATAGAAAAGGCAATCCCTGGCGCACTTAAAATTTGCGACAGTATAAAATTATTTTTTGAATAATTTACTATAGAAAAGACAATCCCTGGCGTAATTAAAATTTGCGACAGTATAAAATTATTTTTTGAATAATTTACTATAGAAAAGGCAATCCCTGGCGTAATTAAAATTTGCGACAGTAGAAAATTATTTTTTGAATAATTTACTATAGAAAAGGCAATCCCTGGAGTAATTAAAATTTGCGACAGTATAAAATTATTTTTTGCAAAATTTACTATAGAAAAGGCAATCCCTGGCGTAATTAAAATTTGCGACAGTTGAAAATTATTTTTTGAATAATTTACTATAGAAAAGGCAATCCCTGGCGCAATTAAAATTTGCGACAGTAAAAAACTATTTTTTGAATAATTTACTATAGAAATGGCAATCCCTGGCGTAATTAAAATTTGCGACAGTAAAAAATTATTTTTTGAATAATTTACTATAGAAAAGGCAATCCCTGGCGTAATTAAAATATGCGACAGTAGAAAATTATTTTTTGAATAATTTACTATAGAAAAGGCAATCCCTGGCACAATTAAAACTTGCGATAGTAAAAAATTATTTTTTGAATAATTTACTATAGAAAAGGCAATCCCTGGCGTAATTAAAATTTGCGACAGTATAAAATTATTTTTTGCAAAATTTACTATAGAAAAGGCAATCTCTGGCGTAATTAAAATTTGCGACAGTTGAAAATTATTTTTTGAATAATTTACTATAGAAAAGGCAATCCCTGGCGCAATTAAAATTTGCGACAATAAAAAATTATTTTTTGAATAATTTACTATAGAAAAGGCAATCCCTGGCATATTTAAAATTTGCGACAGTAAGAAATTAATTTGTGAGAAATTTACTATAGAAAAGGCAATCCCTGGGATATTTAAAATTTGCGACAGTAAAAAATTATTTTTTGAAAAATTTACTATAGAAAAGGCAATCCCTGGCGTAATTAAAATTTGCGACAGTAGAAAATTATTTTTTGAATAATTTACTGTAGAAAAGGCAATCCCTGGCGCAATTAAAACTTGGGATAGTAAAAAATTATTTTTTGAATAATTTACTATAGAAAAGGCAATCCCTGGCGGATTTGAAATTTGCGCCAGTAAAAAATTATTTTTTGAATAATTTACTATAGAAAAGGCAATACCTGGCGTAATTAAAATTTGCGACAGTAGAAAATTATTTTTTGAATAATTTACTATAGAAAAGGCAATCCCTGGCGTAATTAAAATTTGCGACAGTAGAAAATTATTTTTTGAATAATTTACTATAGAAAAGGCAATCCCTGGCGTATTTCAAATTTGCGACAGTACAAAATTATTTTTTGAATAATTTACTATAGAAAAGGCAATCCCTGGCGTATTTAAAATTTGCGACAGTAAAAAATTAATATTTTGAAAAATTTACTGTAGAAAATGCAATCCCTGGCGCAATTAAAATTTTGCGACAGTAAAAAATTATTTTTTGAATAATTTACTATAGAAAAGGCAATCCCTGGCGCACTTAAAATTTGCGACAGTATAAAATTATTTTTTGAATAATTTACTATAGAAAAGGCAATCCCTGGCGTAATTAAAATTTGCGACAGTATAAAATTATTTTTTGAATAATTTACTATAGAAAAGGCAATCCCTGGCGTAATTAAAATTTGCGACAGTAGAAAATTATTTTTTGAATAATTTACTATAGAAAAGGCAATCCCTGGAGTAGTTAAAATTTGCGACAGTATAAAATTATTTTTTGCAAAATTTACTATAGAAAAGGCAATCCCTGGCGTAATTAAAATTTGCGACAGTTGAAAATTATTTTTTGAATAATTTACTATAGAAAAGGCAATCCCTGGCGCAATTAAAATTTGCGACAGTAAAAAACTATTTTTTGAATAATTTACTATAGAAATGGCAATACCTGGCGCACTTAAAATTTGCGACAGTAAAAAATTATTTTTTGAATAATTTACTATAGAAAAGGCAATCCCTGGCGTAATTAAAATTTGCGACAGTAGAAAATTATTTTTTGAATAATTTACTATAGAAAAGGCAATCCCTGGCACAATTAAAACTTGCGATAGTAAAAAATTATTTTTTGAATAATTTACTATAGAAAAGGCAATCCCTGGCGTAATTAAAATTTGCGACAGTATAAAATTATTTTTTGCAAAATTTACTATAGAAAAGGCAATCCCTGGCGTAATTAAAATTTGCGACACTTGAAAATTATTTTTTGAATAATTTACTATAGAAAAGGCAATCCCTGGCGCAATTAAAATTTGCGACAATAAAAAATTATTTTTTGAATAATTTACTATAGAAAAGGCAATCCCTGGCATATTTAAAATTTGCGACAGTAAGAAATTAATTTGTGAGAAATTTACTATAGAAAAGGCAATCCCTGGGATATTTAAAATTTGCGACAGTAAAAAATTATTTTTTGAAAAATTTACTATAGAAAAGGCAATCCCTGGCGTAATTAAAATTTGCGACAGTAGAAAATTATTTTTTGAATAATTTACTATAGAAAAGGCAATCCCTGGCGTAATTAAAATTTGCGACAGTAGAAAATTATTTTTTGAATAATTTACTATAGAAAAGGCAATCCCTGGCGTAATTAAAATTTGCGACAGTAGAAAATTATTTTTTGAATAATTTACTATAGAAAAGGCAATCCCTGGCGTATTTAAAATTTGCGACAGTAAAAAATTATTTTTTGAATAATTTACTATAGAAAAGGCAATCCCTGGCGTAATTACAATTTGCGACAGTAGAAAATTATTTTTTGAATAATTTACTATAGAAAAGGCAATCCCTGGCGTAATTAAAATTTGCGACAGTAGAAAATTATTTTTTGAATAATTTACTATAGAAAAGGCAATCCCTGGCGTAATTAAAATTTGCGACAGTATAAAATTATTTTTTGAATAATTTACTATAGAAAAGGCAATCCCTGGCGCACTTAAAATTTGCGACAGTAAAAAATTATTTTTTGAATAATTTACTATAGAAAAGGCAATCCCTGGCGTAATTAAAATTTGCGACAGTTGAAAATTATTTTTTGAATAATTTACTATAGAAAAGGCAATCCCTGGCGCAATTAAAATTTGCGACAGTAGAAAATTATTTTTTGAAAAGTTTACTATAGAAAAAGCAATCCCTGGCGCAATTAAAATTTGCGACAGTAAAAAATTATTTTTTGCAAAATTTACTGTAGAAAAGGCAATCCCTGGCGCAATTAAAACTTGCGATAGTAAAAAATTATTTTTTGAATAATTTACTATAGAAAAGGCAATCCCTGGCGGATTTGAAATTTGCGACAGTAAAAAATTATTTTTTGAATAATTTACTATAGAAAAGGCAATACCTGGCGTAATTAAAATTTGCGACAGTAGAAAATTATTTTTTGAATAATTTACTATAGAAAAGGCAATCCTTGGCGTAATTAAAATTTGCGACAGTAGAAAATTATTTTTTCAATAATTTACTAGAGAAAAGGCAATCCCTGGCGCAATTAAAATTTGCGACAGTAAAAAATTATTTTTTGAATAATTTACTATAGAAAAGGCAATCCCTGGCGCACTTAAAATTTGCGACAGTATAAAATTATTTTTTGAATAATTTACTATAGAAAAGGCAATCCCTGGCGTAATTAAAATTTGCGACAGTATAAAATTATTTTTTGAATAATTTACTATAGAAAAGGCAATCCCTGGCGTAATTAAAATTTGCGACAGTAGAAAATTGTTTTTTGAATAATTTACTATAGAAAACGCAATCCCTGGAGTAATTAAAATTTGCGACAGTATAAAATTATTTTTTGCAAAATTTACTATAGAAAAGGCAAACCCTGGCGTAATTAAAATTTGCGACAGTTGAAAATTATTTTTTGAATAATTTACTATAGAAAAGGCAATCCCTGGCGCAATTAAAATTTGCGACAGTAAAAAACTATTTTTTGAATAATTTACTATAGAAAAGGCAATCCCTGGCGCACATTAAATTTGCGACAGTAAAAAATTATTTTTTGAATAATTTACTATAGAGAAGGCAATCCCTGGCGTAATTAAAATTTGCGACAGTAGAAAATTATTTTTTGAATAATTTACTATAGAAAAGGCAATCCCTGGCGCAGTTAAAACTTGCGATAGTAAAAAATTATTTTTTGAATAATTTACTATAGAAAAGGCAATCCCTGGCGTAATTAAAATTTGCGACAGTATAAAATTATTTTTTGCAAAATTTACTATAGAAAAGGCAATCCCTGGCGAAATTAAAATTTTCGACAGTAAAAAATTAATATTTTGAAAAATTTACTGTAGAAAAGGCAATCCCTGGCGCAATTAAAATTTGCGACAGCAAAATATTATTTTTTGAATAATTTACTATAGAAAAGGCAATCCCTGGCGCAATTAAAATTTGCGACAGTAAAATATTATTTTTTGAATAATTTACTATAGAAAAGGCAATCCCTGGCGTAATTAAAATTTGCGACAGTTGAAAATTATTTTTTGAATAATTTACTATAGAAAAGGCAATCCCTGGCGCAATTAAAATTTGCGACAGTAAAATATTATTTTTTGAATAATTTACTGTAGAAAAGGCAATCCCTGGCGCAATTAAAATTTGCGACAGCAAAAAATTATTTTTTGAATAATTTACTATAGAAAAGGCAATCCCTGGCGCAATTAAAATTTGCGACAGTAAAATATTATTTTTTGAATAATTTACTATAGAAAAGGCAATCCCTGGCGTAATTAAAATTTGCGACAGTTGAAAATTATTTTTTGAATAATTTACTATAGAAAAGGCAATCCCTGGCGCACTTAAAATTTGCGACAGTAAAAATTATTTTTTGAATAATTTACTATAGAAAAGGCAATCCCTGGCGTATTTAAAATTTGCGACAGTAAGAAATTAATTTGTGAGAAATTTACTATAGAAAAGGCAATCCCTGGGATATTTAAAATTTGCGACAGTAAAAAATTATTTTTTGAAAAATTTACTATAGGAAAGGCAATCCCTGGCGTAATTAAAATTTGCGACAGTATAAAATTATTTTTTGAATAATTTACTATAGAAAAGGCAATCCCTGGCGTAATTAAAATTTGCGACAGTAGAAAATTATTTTTTGAATAATTTACTATCGAAAAGGCAATCCCTGGCGCAATTAAAATTTGCGACAGTAAAAAATTATTTTTTGCAAAATTTACTATAGAAAAGGCAATCCCTGGCGTAATTAATATTTGCGACAGTATAAAATTATTTTTTGAATAATTTACTATAGAAAAGGCAATCCCTGGCGTAATTAAAATTTGCGACAGTAGAAAATTATTTTTTGAATAATTTACTATAGAAAAGGCAATCCCTGGCGTAATTAAAATTTGCGACAGTATAAAATTATTTTTTGCAAAATTTACTATAGAAAAGGCAATCCCTGGCGTAATTAAAATTTGCGACAGTTGAAAATTATTTTTTGAATAATTTACTATAGAAAAGGCAATCCCTGGCGCAATTAAAATTTGCGACAGTAAAAAATTATTTTTTGAATAATTTACTATAGAAAAGGTAATCCCTGGCGTACTTAAAATTTGCGACAGTAAGAAATTAATTTGTGAGAAATTTACTATAGAAAAGGCAATCCCTGGGATATTTAAAATTTGCGACAATAAAAAATTATTTTGTGAAAAATTTACTATAGAAAAGGCAATCCCTGGCGTAGTTAAAATTTGCGATAGTAAAAAATTATTTTTTGAATAATTTACTATAGAAAAGGCAATCCCTGGCGCAATTAAAATTTGCGACAGTAGAAAATTATTTTTTGAATAATTTACTATAGAAAAGGCAATCCCTGGCGTAATTAAAATTTGCGACAGTAGATAATTATTTTTTGAATAATTTACTATAGAAAAGGCAATCCCTGGCGTATTTAAAATTTGCAACAGTTGAAAATTATTTTTTGAATAATTTACTATAGAAAAGGCAATCGCTGGCGTATTTAAAATTTGCGACAGTTGAAAATTATTTTTTGCATAATTTGCTATAGAAAAGGCAATCAATCCCTGGCGTAATTAAAATTTGCGACAGTATAAAATTATTTTTTGTATAATTTACTATAGAAAAGGCAATCCCTGGCGTAATTAAAATTTGCGACAGTAGAAAATTATTTTTTGAATAATTTACTATAGAAAAGGCAATCCCTGGCGTAATTAAAATTTGCGACAGTAGAAAATTATTTTTTGAATAATTTAGTATAGAAAAGGCAATCCCTGGTGTAATTAAAATTTGCGACAGTAGAAAATTATTTTTTGAATAATTTACTATAGAAAAGGCAATCCCTGGCCTATTTAAAATTTGCGACAGTATAAAATTAATTTTTGAAGAATTTACTATATAAAAGGCAATCCCTGGGATATTTAAAATTTGCGACAGTAGAAAATTATTTTTTGAATAATTTACTATAGAAAAGGCAATCCCTGGCATAATTAAAATTTGCGACAGTAAAAAATTATTTTTTGAATAATTTACTATAGAAAAGGCAATCTCTGGCGCACTTAAAATTTGCGACAGTAAAAAATTATTTTTTGAATAATTTACTATAGAAAAGGCAATCCCTGGCGCACTTAAAATTTGCGACAGTAGAAAATTATTTTTTGCAAAATTTACTATAGAAAAGGCAATCCCTGGCGCAATTAAAATTTGCGACAGTTGAAAATTATTTTTTGAATAATTTACTATAGAAAAGGCAATCCCTGGCGCAATTAAAATTTGCGACAGCAAAAAATTATTTTTTGAATAATTTACTATAGAAAAGGCAATCCCTGGCGCAATTAAAATTTGCGACAGTAAAATATTATTTTTTGAATAATTTACTATAGAAAAGGCAATCCCTGGCGTAATTAAAATTTGCGACAGTTGAAAATTATTTTTTGAATAATTTACTATAGAAAAGGCAATCCCTGGCGCACTTAAAATTTGCGACAGTAAAAATTATTTTTTGAATAATTTACTATAGAAAAGGCAATCCCTGGCGTATTTAAAATTTGCGACAGTAAGAAATTAATTTGTGAGAAATTTACTATAGAAAAGGCAATCCCTGGGATATTTAAAATTTGCGACAGTAAAAAATTATTTTTTGAAAAATTTACTATAGGAAAGGCAATCCCTGGCGTAATTAAAATTTGCGACAGTATAAAATTATTTTTTGAATAATTTACTATAGAAAAGGCAATCCCTGGCGTAATTAAAATTTGCGACAGTAGAAAATTATTTTTTGAATAATTTACTATCGAAAAGGCAATCCCTGGCGCAATTAAAATTTGCGACAGTAAAAAATTATTTTTTGCAAAATTTACTATAGAAAAGGCAATCCCTGGCGTAATTAATATTTGCGACAGTATAAAATTATTTTTTGAATAATTTACTATAGAAAAGGCAATCCCTGGCGTAATTAAAATTTGCGACAGTAGAAAATTATTTTTTGAATAATTTACTATAGAAAAGGCAATCCCTGGCGTAATTAAAATTTGCGACAGTATAAAATTATTTTTTGCAAAATTTACTATAGAAAAGGCAATCCCTGGCGTAATTAAAATTTGCGACAGTTGAAAATTATTTTTTGAATAATTTACTATAGAAAAGGCAATCCCTGGCGCAATTAAAATTTGCGACAGTAAAAAATTATTTTTTGAATAATTTACTATAGAAAAGGTAATCCCTGGCGTACTTAAAATTTGCGACAGTAAGAAATTAATTTGTGAGAAATTTACTATAGAAAAGGCAATCCCTGGGATATTTAAAATTTGCGACAATAAAAAATTATTTTGTGAAAAATTTACTATAGAAAAGGCAATCCCTGGCGTAGTTAAAATTTGCGATAGTAAAAAATTATTTTTTGAATAATTTACTATAGAAAAGGCAATCCCTGGCGCAATTAAAATTTGCGACAGTAGAAAATTATTTTTTGAATAATTTACTATAGAAAAGGCAATCCCTGGCGTAATTAAAATTTGCGACAGTAGATAATTATTTTTTGAATAATTTACTATAGAAAAGGCAATCCCTGGCGTATTTAAAATTTGCAACAGTTGAAAATTATTTTTTGAATAATTTACTATAGAAAAGGCAATCGCTGGCGTATTTAAAATTTGCGACAGTTGAAAATTATTTTTTGCATAATTTGCTATAGAAAAGGCAATCAATCCCTGGCGTAATTAAAATTTGCGACAGTATAAAATTATTTTTTGTATAATTTACTATAGAAAAGGCAATCCCTGGCGTAATTAAAATTTGCGACAGTAGAAAATTATTTTTTGAATAATTTACTATAGAAAAGGCAATCCCTGGCCTATTTAAAATTTGCGACAGTATAAAATTAATTTTTGAAGAATTTACTATATAAAAGGCAATCCCTGGGATATTTAAAATTTGCGACAGTAGAAAATTATTTTTTGAATAATTTACTATAGAAAAGGCAATCCCTGGCATAATTAAAATTTGCGACAGTAAAAAATTATTTTTTGAATAATTTACTATAGAAAAGGCAATCTCTGGCGCACTTAAAATTTGCGACAGTAAAAAATTATTTTTTGAATAATTTACTATAGAAAAGGCAATCCCTGGCGCACTTAAAATTTGCGACAGTAGAAAATTATTTTTTGAATAATTTACTATAGAAAAGGCAATCCCTGGCGTAATTAAAATTTGCGACAGTATAAAATTATTTTTTGAATAATTTACTGTATAAAAGGCAATCCCTGGCGCAATTAAAATTTGCGACAGTATAAAATTATTTTTTGAATAATTTGCTATAGAAACGGCAATCCCTGGCGTATTTAAAATTTGCGACAGTATAAAATTATTTTTTGAAAAATTTACTATAGAAAAGGCAATCCCTGGCGTAATTAAAATTTGCGACAGTTGAAAATTATTTTTTGAATAATTTACTATAGAAAAGGCAATCCCTGGCGGATTTGAAATTTGCGACAGTTGAAAATTATTTTTTGAATAATTTACTATAGAAAAGGCAATCCCTGGCGCACTTAAAATTTGCGACAGTAAAAAATTATTTTTTGAATTATTTACTATAGAAAAGGCAATCCCTGGCGCACTTAAAATTTGCGACAGTATAAAATTATTTTTTGAATAATTTACTATAGAAAAGGCAATCCCTAGCGTAATTAAAATTTGCGACAATAGAAAATTATTTTTTGAATAATTTACTATAGAAAAGGCAATCCCTGGCGTATTTAAAATTTGCGACAGTTGAAAATTATTTTTTGAATATTTTACTATAGAAAAGGCAATCCCTGGCGTAATTAAAATTTGCGACAGTAGGAATTTTTTTTTTGCAAAATTTACTATAGAAAAGGCAATCCCTGGCGCAATTAAAATTTGCGACAGTAGAAAATTATTTTTTGAATAATTTACTATAGAAAAGGCAATCCCTGACGCACTTAAAATTTGCGACAGTAAAAAATTATTTTGTGAGAAATTTACTATAGAAAAGGCAATCCCTGGCGCAATTAAAATTTGCGACAGTAGAAAATTATTTTTTGAATAATTTACTATAGAAAAGGCAATCCCTGGCGCAATTACAATTTGCGACAATAGAAAATTATTTTTTGAATAATTTACTATAGAAAAGGCAATCCCTGGCGCAATTAAAATTTGCGACAGTAAAAAATTATTTTTTGAATAATTTACAATAGAAAAGGCAATCCCTGGCGTAATTAAAATTTGCGACAGTAGAAAATTATTTTTTGAATAATTTACTATAGAAAAGGCAATCCCTGGCGTAATTAAAATTTGCGACAGTAGAAAATTATTTTTTGAATAATTTACTATAGAAAAGGCAATCCCTGGCGTAATTAAAATTTGCGACAGTTGAAAATAATTTTTTTTGAATAATTTACTATAGAAAAGGCAATCCCTGGCGTAATTAAAATTTGCGACAGTATAAAATTATTTTTTGAATAATTTACTATAGAAAAGGCAATCCCTGGCGCAATTAAAATTTGCCACAGTATAAAATTATTTTTTGCAAAATTTACTATAGAATAGGCAATCCCTGGAGTAATTAAAATTTGCGACAGTAGAAAATTATTTTTTGAATAATTTACTATAGAAAAGGCAATCCCTGGCGTAATTAAAATTTGCGACAGTAGAAAATTATTTTTTGAATAATTTACTATAGAAAAGGCAATCCCTGGCGTAATTAAAATTTGCGAGAGTATAAAATTATTTTTTGAATAATTTACTATAGAAAAGGCAATCCCTGGCGTAATTAAAATTTGCGACAGCTGAAAATTATTTTTTGAATAATTTACTATAGAAAAGGCAATCCCTGGCGTAATTAAAATTTGCGACAGTAGAAAATTATTTTTTGAATAATTTACTATAGAAAAGGCAATCCCTGGCGCACTTAAAATTTGCGACAGTAAAAAATTATTTTTTGAATAATTTACTATAGAAAAGGCAATCCCTGCCGTAATTAAAATTTGCGACAGTAGAAAATTATTTTTTGAATAATTTACTATAGAAACGGCAATCCCTGGTGCAATTAAAATTTGCGACAGTATAAAATTATTTTTTGAATAATTTACTATAGAAAGGCAATCGCTGGCGTAATTAAAATTTGCGACAGTAGAAAATTATTTTTTGAATAATTTACTATAGAAAAGGCAATCCCTGGCGTAATTAAAATTTGCGACAGTATAAAATTATTTTTTGAATAATTTACTATAGAAAAGGCAATCCCTGGCGCAATTAAAATTTGCGACAGTAAAAAATTGTTTTTTGCAAAATTTACTATAGAAAAGGCAAATTTGCGACAGTAAAAAATTATTTTTTGAATAATTTACTATAGAAAAGGCAATCCGTGGCGTAATTAAAATTTGCGACAGTAAAAAATTATTTTTTGAATAATTTACTATAGAAAAGGCAATCCCTGGCGTAATTAAAATTTGCGACAGTAGAAAATTATTTTTTGAATAATTTACTATAGAAAAGGCAATCCCTGGCGTAATTAAAATTTGCGACAGTAGAAAATTATTTTTTGAATAATTTACTATAGAAAAGGCAATCCCTGGCGTAATTAAAATTTGCGACAGTATAAAATTATTTTTTGAATAATTTACTATAGAAAAGGCAATCCCTGGCGTAATTAAAATTTGCGACAGTTGAAAATTATTTTTTGAATAATTTACTCTAGAAAAGGCAATCCCTGGCGTAATTAAAATTTGCGACAGTAGAAAATTATTTTTTGAATAATTTACTATAGAAAAGGCAATCCCTGGCGCACTTAAAATTTGCGACAGTAAAAAATTATTTTTTGAATAATTTACTATAGAAAAGGCAATCCCTGCCGTAATTAAAATTTGCGACAATAGAAAATTATTTTTTGAATAATTTACTATAGAAACGGCAATCCCTGGTGCAATTAAAATTTGCGACAGTACAAAATTATTTTTTGAATAATTTACTATAGGAAAGGCAATCCCTGGCGTAATTAAAATTTGCGACAGTAGAAAATTAATTTTTGAAAAATTTACTATAGAAAAGGCAATCCCTGGCGCAATTACAATTTGAGACAGTTGAAAATAATTTTTTGAATAATTTACTATAGAAAAGGCAATCCCTGGCGCAATTAAAATTTGCGACAGTAGAAAATTATTTTTTGAATAATTTACTGTAGAAAAGGCAATCCCTGGCGCAATTAAAACTTGCGATAGTAAAAAATTATTTTTTGAATAATTTACTGTAGAAAAGGCAATCCCTGGCGCACTTAAAATTTGCGACAGTAGAAAATTATTTTTTACACAATTTACTATAGAAAAGGCAATCCCTGGCGCAATTAAAATTTGCGACAGTAAAAAATTGTTTTTTGCAAAATTTACTATAGAAAAGGCAATCCTTGGCGCACTTAAAATTTGCGACAGTAAAAAATTATTTTTTGAATAATTTACTATAGAAAAGGCAATCCCTGGCGTAATTAAAATTTGCGACAGTAGAAAATTATTTTTTGAATAATTTACTATAGAAAAGGCAATCCCTGGCGCAATTAAAATTTGCGACAGTAAAAAATTATTTCTTGAATAATTTACTATAGAAAAGGCAATCCCTGGCGTAATTAAAACTTGCGATAGTAAAAAATTATTTTTTGAAAAATTTACTATAGAAAAGGCAATCCCTGGCGTAATTAAAATTTGCGACAGTATAAAATTATTTTTTGAAAAATTTACTATATAAAAGGCAATCCCTGGCGTAATTAAAATTTGCGACAGTAAAAAATTATTTTTTGAATAATTTACTATAGAAAAGGAAATCCCTGGCGTAATTAAAATTTGCGACAGTAGAAAATTATTTTTTGAATAATTTAATGTAGAAAAGGCAATCCCTGGCGGAATTAAAACTTGCGATAGTAAAAAATTATTTTTTGAATAATTTACTATAGAAAAGGCAATCCCTGGCGTAATTAAAATTTGCGACAGTTGAAAATTAATTTTTGAATAATTTACTATAGAAAAGGCAATCCCTGGCGCAATTAAAATTTGCGACAGTATAAAATTATTTTTTGAAAAATTTACTATAGAAAAGGCAATCCCTGGCGTAATTAAAATTTGCGACAGTATAAAATTATTTTTTGAATAATTTACTATAGAAAAGGCAATCCCTGGCGTAATTAAAATTTGCGACAGTAGAAAATTATTGTTTGAATAATTTACTATAGAAAAGGCAATCCCTGGCGCAATTAAAATTTGCGACAGTAAAAAATTATTTTGTGAGAAATTTACTATAGAAAAGGCAATCCCTGGGATATTTAAAATTTGCGACAGTAGAAAATTATTTTTTGAATAATTTACTATAGAAAAGGCAATCCCTGGCATAATTAAAATTTGCGACAGTAAAAAATTATTTTTTGAATAATTTACTATAGAAAAGGCAATCTCTGGCGCACTTAAAATTTGCGACAGTAAAAAATTATTTTTTGAATAATTTACTATAGAAAAGGCAATCCCTGGCGCACTTAAAATTTGCGACAGTAGAAAATTATTTTTTGCAAAGTTTACTATAGAAAAGGAAATCACTGGCGCAATTAAAATTTGCGACAGTAAAAAATTATTTTTTGAATAATTTACTATAGAAAAGGCAATCCCTGGCGTAATTAAAATTCACGACAGTATAAAATTATTTTTTGAATAATTTACTATAGAAAAGGCAATCCCTGGCGTAATTAAAATTTGCGAGAGTAGAAAATTATTTTTTGAATAATTTACTATAGAAAAGGCAATCCCTGGCGTAATTAAAATTTGCGACAGTAAAAAATTATTTTGTGAGAAATTTACTATAGAAAAGGCAATCCCTGGCGCAATTAAAATTAGCGACAGTAAAAAATTATTTTTTGAATAATTTACTATAGAAAAGGCAATCCCTGGCGTAATTAAAATTTGCGACAGTATACAATTATTTTTTGAATAATTTACTGTAGAAAAGGCAATCCCTGGCGCAATTAAAATTTGCGACAGTATAAAATTAATTTTTTGAATAATTTACTATAGAAACGGCAATCCCTGGCGTATTTAAAATTTGCGACAGTATAAAATTATGTTTTGAAAAATTTACTATAGAAAAGGCAATCCCTGGCGTATTTAAAATTTGCGACAGTTGAAAATTATTTTTTGAATAATTTACTATAGAAAAGGCAATCCCTGGCGTAATTAAAATTTGCGACAGTTGAAAATTATTTTTTGAATAATTTACTATAGAAAAGGCAATCTCTGGCGCACTTAAAATTTGCGACAGTAAAAAATTATTTTTTGAATTATTTACTATAGAAAAGGCAATCCCTGGCGCACTTAAAATTTGCGACAGAATAAAATTATTTTTTGAATAATTTACTATAGAAAAGGCAATCCCTGGCATAATTAAAATTTGCGACAATAGAAAATTATTTTTTGAATAATTTACTATAGAAAAGGCAATCCCTGGCGTATTTAAAATTTGCGACAGTTGAAAATTATTTTTTGAATATTTTACGATAGAAAAGGCAATCCCTGGCGTAATTAAAATTTGCGACAGTAGAATTTTTTTTTTTGGAAAATTTACTATAGAAAAGGCAATCCCTGGCGCAATTAAAATTTGCGACAGTAGAAAATTATTTTTTGAATAATTTACTATAGAAAAGGCAATCCCTGACGCACTTAAAATTTGCGACAGTAAAAAATTATTTTGTGAGAAATTTACTATAGAAAAGGCAATCCCTGGCGCAATTAAAATTTGCGACATTAGAAAATTATTTTTTGAATAATTTACTATAGAAAAGGCAATCCCTGGCGCAATTACAATTTGCGACAGTAGAAAATTATTTTTTGAATAATTTACTATAGAAAAGGCAATCCCTGGCGCAGTTAAAATTTGCGACAGTAAAAAATTATTTTTTGAATAATTTACTATAGAAAAGGCAATCCCTGGCGTAATTAAAATTTGCGACAGTAGAAAATTATTTTTTGAATAATTTACTATAGAAAAGGCAATCCCTGGCGTAATTAAAATTTGCGACAGTAGAAAATTATTTTTTGAATAATTTACTATAGAAAAGGCAATCCATGGCGTAATTAAAATTTGCGACAGTTTAAAATTATTTTTTTTGAATAATTTACTATAGAAAAGGCAATCCCTGGCGTAATTAAAATTTGCGACAGTATAAAATTATTTTTTGAATAATTTACTATAGAAAAGGCAATCCCTGGCGCAATTAAAATTTGCGACAGTATAAAATTATTTTTTGCAAAATTTACTATAGAAAAGGCAATCCCTGGCGCAATTAAAATTTGCGACAGTTGAAAATTATTTTTTGAATAATTTACTATAGAAAAGGCAATCCCTGGCGTAATTAAAATTTGCGACAGTAGAAAATTATTTTTTGAATAATTTACTATAGAAAAGGCAATCCCTGGCGCAATTAAAATTTGCGACAGTAGAAAATTATTTTTTGAATAATTTAATATAGAAAAGGCAATCCCTGGCGTAATTAAAATTTGCGACAGTAGAAAATTATTTTTTGAATAATTTACTATAGAAAAGGCAATCCCTGGCGTAATTAAAATTTGCGACAGTATAAAATTATTTTTTGAATAATTTACTATAGAAAAGGCAATCCCTGGCATAATTAAAATTTGCGACAGTTGAAAATTATTTTTTGAATAATTTACTATAGAAAAGGCAATCCCTGGCGTAATTAAAATTTGCGACAGTAGAAAATTATTTTTTGAATAATTTACTATAGAAAATGCAATCCCTGGCGCACTTAAAATTTGCGACAGTAAAAAATTATTTTTTGAATAATTTACTATAGAAAAGGCAATCCCTGCCGTAATTAAAATTTGCGACAGTAGAAAATTATTTTTTGAATAATTTACTATAGAAACGGCAATCCCTGTTGCAATTAAAATTTGCGACAGTATAAAATTATTTTTTGAATAATTTACTATAGAAAAGGCAATCCCTGGCGTAATTAAAATTTGCGACAGTAGAAAATTAATTTTTGAAAAATTTACTATAGAAAAGGCAATCCCTGGCGCAATTACAATTTGAGACAGTTGAAAATTATTTTTTGAATAATTTACTATAGAAAAGGCAATCCCTGGCGCAATTAAAATTTGCGACAGTTGAAAATTATTTTTTGAATAATTTACTATAGAAAAGGCAATCCCTGGCGCAATTAAAATTTGCGACAGTAAAAAATTATTTTTTGCAAAATTTACTATAGAAAAGGCAATTCCTGGCGCAATTACAATTTGCGACAGTTGAAAATTATTTTTTGAATAATTTACTATAGAAAAGGCAATCCCTGGCGTAATTAAAATTTGCGACAGTAGAAAATTAATTTTTGAAAAATTTACTATAGAAAAGGCAATCCCTGGCGCAATTAAAATTTGCGACAGTAAAAAATTATTTTTTGCAAAATTTACTATAGAAAAGGCAATCCCTGGCGCAATTACAATTTGCGACAGTTGAAAATTATTTTTTGAATAATTTACTATAGAAAAGGCAATCCCTGGCGCAATTAAAATTTGCGACAGTAAAAAATTACTTTTTGCAAAATTTACTATAGAAAAGGCAATCCCTGGCGTACTTAAAATTTGCGACAGTAAAAAATAATTTTTTGAATAATTTACTATAGAAAAGGCAATCCCTGGCGCACTTAAAATTTGCCACAGTAAAAAATTATTTTTTGAATAATTTACTATAGAAAAGGCAATCCCTGCCGTAATTAAAATTTGCGACAGTAGAAAATTATTTTTTGAATAATTTACTATAAAAAAGGCAATCCCTGGCGCAATTAAAATTTGCGACAGTATAAAATTATTTTTTGAATAATTTACTATAGAAAAGGCAATCCCTGGCGTAATTAAAATTTGCGACAGTAGAAAATTAATTTTTGAAAAATTTACTATAGAAAAGGCAATCCCTGGCGCAATTACAATTTGAGACAGTTGAAAATTATTTTTTGAATAATTTACTATAGAAAAGGCAATCCCTGGCGCAATTAAAATTTGCGACAGTTGAAAATTATTTTTTGAATAATTTACTATAGAAAAGGCAATCCCTGGCGCAATTAAAATTTGCGACAGTAAAAAATTATATTTTGCAAAATTTACTATAGAAAAGGCAATCCCTGGCGCAATTACAATTTGCGACAGTTGAAAATTATTTTTTGAATAATTTACTATAGAAAAGGCAATCCCTGGCGCAATTAAAATTTGCGACAGTAAAAAATTATTTTTTGCAAAATTTACTATAGAAAAGGCAATCCCTGGCGCACTTAAAATTTGCGACAGTAAAAAATTATTTTTTAAATAATTTACTATAGAAAAGGCAATCCCTGGCGCACTTAAAATTTGCCACAGTAAAAAATTATTTTTTGAATAATTTACTATAGAAAAGGCAATCCCTGCCGTAATTAAAATTTGCGACAGTAGAAAATTATATTTTGAATAATTTACTATAAAAAAGGCAATCCCTGGCGCAATTAAAATTTGCGACAGTATAAAATTATTTTTTGAATAATTTACTATAGAAAAGGCAATCCCTGGCGTAATTAAAATTTGCGACAGTAGAAAATTAATTTTTGAAAAATTTACTATAGAAAAGGCAATCCCTGGCGCAATTACAATTTGAGACAGTTGAAAATTATTTTTTGCAAAATTTACTATAGAAAAGGCAATCCCTGGCCCAATTACAATTTGCGACAGTTGAAAATTATTTTTTGAATAATTTACTATAGAAAAGGCAATCCCTGGCGCAATTAAAATTTGCGACAGTAAAAAATTATTTTTTGCAAAATTTACTATAGAAAAGGCAATCCCTGGCGCACTTAAAATTTGCGACAGTAAAAAATTATTTTTTAAATAATTTACTATAGAAAAGGCAATCCCTGGCACACTTAAAATTTGCCACAGTACAAAATTATTTTTTGAATAATTTACTATAGAAAAGGCAATCCCTGCCGTAATTAAAATTTGCGACAGTAGAAAATTATTTTTTGAATAATTTACTATAAAAAAGGCAATCCCTGGCGCAATTAAAATTTGCGACAGTATAAAATTATTTTTTGAATAATTTACTATAGAAAAGGCAATCCCTGGCGTAATTAAAATTTGCGACAGTAGAAAATTAATTTTTGAAAAATTTACTATAGAAAAGGTAATCCCTGGCGCAATTACAATTTGAGACAGTTGAAAATTATTTTTTGAATAATTTACTATAGAAAAGGCAATCCCTGGCGCAATTAAAATTTGCGACAGTTGAAAATTATTTTTTGAATAATTTACTATAGAAAAGGCAATCCCTGGCGCAATTAAAATTTGCGACAGTAAAAAATTATTTTTTGCAAAATTTACTATAGAAAAGGCAATCCCTGGCGCAATTACAATTTGCGACAGTTGAAAATTATTTTTTGAATAATTTACTATAGAAAAGGCAATCCCTGGCGCAATTACAATTTGAGACAGTTGAAAATTATTTTTTGCAAAATTTACTATAGAAAAGGCAATCCCTGGCCCAATTACAATTTGCGACAGTTGAAAATTATTTTTTGAATAATTTACTATAGAAAAGGCAATCCCTGGCGCAATTAAAATTTGCGACAGTAAAAAATTATTTTTTGCAAAATTTACTATAGAAAAGGCAATCCCTGGCGCACTTAAAATTTGCGACAGTAAAAAATTATTTTTTAAATAATTTACTATAGAAAAGGCAATCCCTGGCACACTTAAAATTTGCCACAGTACAAAATTATTTTTTGAATAATTTACTATAGAAAAGGCAATCCCTGCCGTAATTAAAATTTGCGACAGTAGAAAATTATTTTTTGAATAATTTACTATAAAAAAGGCAATCCCTGGCGCAATTAAAATTTGCGACAGTATAAAATTATTTTTTGAATAATTTACTATAGAAAAGGCAATCCCTGGCGTAATTAAAATTTGCGACAGTAGAAAATTAATTTTTGAAAAATTTACTATAGAAAAGGTAATCCCTGGCGCAATTACAATTTGAGACAGTTGAAAATTATTTTTTGAATAATTTACTATAGAAAAGGCAATCCCTGGCGCAATTAAAATTTGCGACAGTTGAAAATTATTTTTTGAATAATTTACTATAGAAAAGGCAATCCCTGGCGCAATTAAAATTTGCGACAGTAAAAAATTATTTTTTGCAAAATTTACTATAGAAAAGGCAATCCCTGGCGCAATTACAATTTGCGACAGTTGAAAATTATTTTTTGAATAATTTACTATAGAAAAGGCAATCCCTGGCGCAATTAAAATTTGCGACAGTAAAAAATTATTTTTTGCAAAATTTACTATAGAAAAGGCAATCCCTGGCGCACTTAAAATTTGCGACAGTAAAAAATTATTTTTTAAATAATTTACTATAGAAAAGGCAATCCCTGGCGCACTTAAAATTTGCGACAGTAGAAAATTATTTTTTGAATAATTTACTATAGAAAAGGCAATCCCTGGCGCAATTAAAATTTGCGACAGTAAAAAATTATTTTTTGCAAAATTTACTATAGAAGAGGCAATCCCTGGCGCACTTAAAATTTGCGACAGTAAAAAATTATTTTTTAAATAATTTACTATAGAAAAGGCAATCCCTGGCGCACTTAAAATTTGCGACAGTAGAAAATTATTTTTTGAATAATTTACTATAGAAAAGGCAATCCCTGGCGCAATTAAAATTTGCGACAGTAGAAAATTATTTTTTGAATAATTTACTATAGAAAAGGCAATTCCTGGCGTAATTAAAATTTGCGACAGTTGAAAATTATTTTTTGAATAATTTACTATAGAAAAGGCAATCCCTGGCGCAATTAAAATTTGCGACAGTAGAAAATTATTTTTTGAATAATTTACTATAGAAAAGGCAATCCCTGGCGTAATTAAAATTTGCGACAGTAAAAAATTATTTTTTGAATAATTTACTATAGAAAAGGCAATCCCTGGCGCAATTACAATTTGCGACAGTTGAAAATTATTTTTTGAATAATTTACTATAGAAAAGGCAATCCCTGGCGCAATTAAAATTTGCGACAGTAAAAAATTATTTTTTGCAAAATTTACTATAGAAAAGGCAATCCCTGGCGCACTTACAATTTGCGACAGTAAAAAATTATTTTGTGAATAATTTACTATAGAAAAGGCAATCCCTGGCGTAATTAAAATTTGCGACAGTATAAAATTATTTTGTGAATAATTTACTATAGAAAAGGCAAACCCTGGCGTAATTAAAATTTGCGACAGTAGAAAATTATTTTTTGAATAATTTACTATAGAAAAGGCAATCCCTGGCGGACTTAAAATTTGCGACAGTAAAAAATTATTTTTTGAATAATTTATTTTGGAAAAGGCAATCCCTGGCGTAATTAAAATTTGTGACAGTAAAAAATTATTTTCTGAATAATTTACTATAGAAAAGGCAATCCCTGGCGCAGTTACAATTTGCGACAGTTGAAAATTATTTTTTGAATAATTTACTATAGAAAAGGCAATCCCTGGCGCAATTAAAATTTGCGACAGTAAAAAATTATTTTTTGCAAAATTTACTATAGAAAAGGCAATCCCTGGCGCACTTACAATTTGCGACAGTAAAAAATTATTTTGTGAATAATTTACTATAGAAAAGGCAATCCCTGGCGTAATTAAAATTTGCGACAGTATAAAATTATTTTTTGAATAATTTACTATAGAAATGGCAATCCCTGGCGTAATTAAAATTTGCGACAGTAGAAAATTATTTTTTGAATAATTTACTATAGAAAAGGCAATCCCTGGCGTATTTAAAATTTGCAACAGTAAAAAATTATTTTTTGAATAATTTACTATAGAAAAGGCAATCCCTGGCGTAATTAAAATTTGCGACAGTAGAAAATTATTTTTTGAATAATTGACTATAGAAAAGGCAATCCCTGGCGGACTTAAAATTTGCGACAGTAAAAAATTATTTTTTGAATAATTTACTATAGAAAAGGCAATCCCTGGCGTAATTAATATTTGCGACAGTAAAAAATTATTTTTTGAATAATTTACTATAGAAAAGGCAATCCCTGGCGCAATTACAATTTGCGACAGTTGAAAATTATTTTTTGAATAATTTACTATAGAAAAGGCAATCCCTGGCGCAATTAAAATTTGCGACAGTAAAAAATTATTTTTTGCAAAATTTACTATAGAAAAGGCAATCCCTGGGGCACTAACAATTTGCGACAGTAAAAAATTATTTTGTGAATAATTTACTATAGAAATGGCAATCCCTGGCGTAATTAAAATTTGCGACAGTATAAAATCATTTTTTGAATAATTTACTATAGAAAAGGCAATCCCTGGCGTAATTAAAATTTGCGACAGTAGAAAATTATTTTTTGAATAATTTATTATAGAAAAGGCAATCCCTGGCGTATTTAAAATTTGCGACAGTATAAAATTAATTTTTGAAAAATTTACTATATAAAAGGCAATCCCTGGCGTAATTAAAATTTGCGAAAGTAGAAAATTATTTTTTGAATAATTTACTATAGAAAAGGCAATCCCTCGCGCAATTAAAATTTGCGACAGTAAAAAATTATTTTTTGCAAAATTTACTATAGAAAAGGCAATCCCTGGCGTAATTAAAATTTGCGACAGTAGAAAATTATTTTTTGAATAATTTACTATAGAAAAGGCAATCCCTGGCGTAATTAAAATTTGCGACAGTATAAAATTATTTTTTGAATAATTTACTATAGAAGAGGCAATCCCTGGCGTAATTAAAATTTGCGACAGTATAAAATTATTTTGTGAGAAATTTACTATAGAAAAGGCAATCCCTGGCGTAATTAAAATTTGCGACAGTAGAAAATTATTTTTTGAATAATTTACTATAGAAAAGGCAATCCCTGGCGCAATTACAATTTGCGGCAGTAGAAAATTATTTTTTGAATAATTTACTACAGAAAAGGCAATCCCTGGCGTAATTAAAATTTGCGACAGTTGAAAATTATTTTTTGAATAATTTACTATAGAAAAGGCAATCCCTGGCGCAATTACAATTTGGGACAGTAGAAAATTATTTTTTGAATAATTTACTATAGAAAAGGCAATCCCTGGCGCAATTACAATTTGCGGCAGTAGAAAATTATTTTTTGAATAATTTACTACAGAAAAGGCAATCCCTGGCGTAATTAAAATTTGCGAGAGTTGAAAATTATTTTTTGAATAATTTACTATAGAAAAGGCAATCCCTGGCGTAATTAAAATTTGCGACAGTAGAAAATTATTTTTTGAATAATTTACTATAGAAAAGGCAATCCCTGGCGTAATTAAAATTTGCGACAGTAAAAAATTATTTTTTGCAAAATTTACTATAGAAAAGGCAATCCCTGGCGCACTTAAAATTTGCGACAGTAAAAAATTATTTTTTGAATAATTTACTATAGAAAAGGCAATCCCTGGCGTAATTAAAATTTGCGACAGTAGAAAATTATTTTTTGAATAATTTACTATAGAAAAGGCAATCCCTGGCGCAATTAAAATTTGCGACAGTAAAAAATTATTTTTTGAATAACTTACTATAGAAAAGGCAGTCCCTGGCGTAATTAAAATTTGCGACAGTAAAAAATAATTTTTTGAATAATTTACTATAGAAAAGGCAATCCCTGGCGCACTTAAAATTTGCGACATTAAAAAATTATTTTTTGAATAATTTACTATAGAAATGGCAATCCCTGCCGTAATTAAAATTTGCGACAGTAGAAAATTATTTTTTGAATAATTTACTATAGAAAAGGCAATCCCTGGCGCAATTAAAATTTGCGACAGTATAAAATTATTTTTTGAATAATTTACTATAGAAAAGGCAATCCCTGGCGTAATTAAAATTTGCGACAGTAGAAAATTAATTTTTGAAAAATTTACTATAGAAAAGGCAATCCCTGGCGCAATTACAATTTGCGACAGTTGAAAATTATTTTTTGAATAATTTACTATAGAAAAGGCAATCCCTGGCGCAATTAAAATTTGCGACAGTTGAAAATTATTTTTTGAATAATTTACTATAGAAAACGCAATCCCTGGCGCAATTAAAATTTGCGACAGTAAAAAATTATTTTTTGCAAAATTTACTATAGAAAAGGCAATCCCTGGCGCAATTACAATTTGCGACAGTTGAAAATTATTTTTTGAATAATTTACTATAGAAAAGGCAATCCCTGGCGCAGTTAAAATTTGCGACAGTAAAAAATTATTTTTTGCAAAATTTACTATAGAAAAGGCAATCCCTGGCGCACTTAAAATTTGCGACAGTAAAAAATTATTTTTTAAATAATTTACTATAGAAAAGGCAATCCCTGGCGCACTTAAAATTTGCGACAGTAGAAAATTATTTTTTGAATAATTTACTATAGAAAAGGCAATCCCTGGCGCAATTAAAATTTGCGACAGTAGAAAAATATTTTTTGAATAATTTACTATAGAAAAGGCAATCCCTGGAGTAATTAAAATTTGCGACAGTTGAAAATTATTTTTTGAATAATTTACTATAGAAAAGGCAATCCCTGGCGCAATTAAAATTTGCGACAGTAGAAAATTAGTTTTTGAATAATTTACTATAGAAAAGGCAATCCCTGGCGTAATTAAAATTTGCGACAGTAGAAAATTATTTTTTGAATAATTTACTATAGAAAAGGCAATCCCTGGCGCAATTAAAATTTGCGACAGTAAAAAATTATTTTTTGAATAATTAACTATAGAAAAGGCAGTCCCTGGCGCACTTAAAATTTGCGACAGTAGAAAATTATTTTTTGAATAATTTACTATAGAAAAGGCAATCCCTGGCGTAATTAAAATTTGCGACAGTAAAAAATTATTTTTTGAATAATTTACTATAGAAAAGGCAATCCCTGGCGTAATTAAAATTTGCGACAGTAAAAAATTATTTTTTGAATAATTTACTATAGAAAAGGCAATCCCTGGCGTAATTAAAATTTGCGACAGTAGAAAATTATTTTTTGAATAATTTACTATAGAAAAGGCAATCCCTGGCGCAATTAAAATTTGCGACAGTAAAAAATTATTTTTTGAATAATTTACTATAGAAAAGGCAATCCCTGGCGTAATTAAAATTTGCGACAGTAGAAAATAATTTTTTGAATAATTTACTATAGAAAAGGCAATCCCTGGCGCAATTAAAATTTGCGACAGTATAAAATTATTTTTTGAATAATTTACTATAGAAAAGGCAATCCCTGGCGTAAGTAAAATTTGCGACAGTAGAAAATTAATTTTTGAAAAATTTACTATAGAAAAGGCAATCCCTGGCGCAATTAAAATTTGCGACAGTAAAAAATTATTTTTTGCAAAATTTACTATAGAAAAGGCAATCCCTGGTGCAATTACAATTTGCGACAGTTGAAAATTATTTTTTGAATAATTTACTATAGAAAAGGCAATCCCTGGCGCAATTAAAATTTGCGACAGTAAAAAATTATTTTTTGCAAAATTTACTATAGAAAAGGCAATCCCTGGCGCACTTAAAATTTGCGACAGTAAAAAATTATTTTTTGAATAATTTACTATAGAAAAGGCAATCCCTGGCGCAATTAAAATTTGCGACAGTAAAAAATTATTTTTTGAATAATTTACTATAGAAAAGGCAATCCCTGGCGTAATTAAAATTTGCGACAGTAAAAAATTATTTTTTGAATAATTTACTATAGAAAAGGCAATCCCTGGTGCACTTAAAATTTGCGACAGTAAAAAATTATTTTTTGAATAATTTACTATAGAAAAGGCAATCCCTGGCGTAATTAAAGTTTGCGACAGTAAAAAATTATTTTTTGAATAATTTACTATAGAAAAGGCAATCCCTGGCGCAATTAAAATTTGCGACAGTAAAAAATTATTGTTTGCAAAATTTACTATAGAAAAGGCATTCCCTGGCGCACTTAAAATTTGCGACAGTAAAAAATTATTTTTTGAATAATTTACTATAGAAAAGGCAATACCTGGCGTAATTAAAATTTGCGACAGTATAAAATTATTTTTTGAATAATTTACTATAGAAAAGGCAATCCCTGGCGTAATTAAAATTTGCGACAGTAGAAAATTATTTTTTGAATAATTTACTATAGAAAAGGCAATCCCTGGCGTATTTAAAATTTGCGACAGTAAAAAATTATTTTTTGAATAATTTACTATAGAAAAGGCAATCCCCGGCGTAATTAAAATTTGCGACAGTATAAAATTATTTTTTGAATAATTTACTATAGAAAAGGCCATCCCTGGCGTAATTAAAATTTGCGACAGTAGAAAATTATTTTTTGAATAATTTACTATAGAAAAGGCAATCCCTGGCGCAATTAAAATTTGCGACAGTATAAAATTATTTTTTGAATAATTTACTATAGAAAAGGCAATCCCTGGCGTAATTAAAATTTGCGACAGTAGAAAATTATTTTTTGAATAATTTACTGAAGAAAAGGCAATCCCTGGCCTAATTAAAATTTGCGACATTAGAAAATTATTTTTTGAATAATTTACTATAAAAAAGGCAATCCCTGGCGTATTTAAAATTTGCGACAGTATAAAATTAATTTTTGAATAATTTACTATATAAAAGGCAATCCCTGGCGTAATTAAAATTTGCGACAGTAGAAAATTATTTTTTGAATAATTTACTATAGAAAAGGCAATCCCTGGCGGAATTAAAATTTGCGACAGTAAAAAATTATTTTTTGCAAAATTTACTATAGAAAAGGCAATCCCTGGCGTAATTAAAATTTGCGATAGTAAAAAATTATTTTTTGAATAATTTACTATAGAAAAGGCAATCCCTGGCGTAATTAAAATTTGCGACTGTTGAAAATTATTTTTTGAATAATTTACTATAGAAAAGGCAATCCCTGGCGTAATTAAAATTTGCGACAGTATAAAATTATTTTGTGAGAAATTTACTATAGAAAAGGCAATCCCTGGCGTAATTAAAATTTGCGACAGTAGAAAATTATTTTTTGAATAATTTACTATAGAAAAGGCAATCCCTGGCGTAATTAAAATTTGCGACAGTATAAAATTATTTTTTGAATAATTTACTATAGAAAAGGCAATCCCTGGCGTAATTAAAATTTGCGACAGTAGAAAATTATTTTTTGAATAATTTACTATAGAAAAGGCAATCCCTGGCGCAATTACAATTTGCGGCAGTAGAAAATTATTTTTTGAATAATTTACTACAGAAAAGGCAATCCCTGGAGTAATTAAAATTTGCGACAGTTGAAAATTATTTTTTGAATAATTTACTATAGAAAAGGCAATCCCTGGCGCAATTACAATTTGGGACAGTAGAAAATTATTTTTTTATTAATTTACTATAGAAAAGGCAATCCCTGTCGTAATTAAAATTTGCGACAGTTGAAAATTATTTTTTGAATAATTTACTATAGAAAAGGCAATCCCTGGCGTAATTAAAATTTGCGACAGTAGAAAATTATTTTTTGAATAATTTACTATAGAAAAGGCAATCCCTGGCGTAATTAAAACTTGCGATAGTAAAAAATTATTTTTTGAAAAATTTACTATAGAAAAGGCAATCCCTGGCGTAATTAAAATTTGCGACAGTTGAAAATTATTTTTTGAATAATTTACTATAGACAAGGCAATCCCTGGCGCAATTAAAATTTGCGACAGTAAAAAATTATTTTTTGCAAAATTTTCTATAGAAAAGGCAATCCCTGGCGTAATTAAAATTTGCGACAGTAGAAAATTATTTTTTGAATAATTTACTATAGAAAAGGCAATCCCTGGCGCACTTAAAATTTGCGACAGTAAAAAATTATTTTGTGAGAAATTAACTATAGAAAAGCAATCCCTGGGATATTTAAAATTTGCGACAGTAGAAAATTATTTTTTGAATAATATACTATAGAAAAGGCAATCCCTGGCGTAATTAAAATTTGCGACAGTAAAAAATTATTTTTTGAATAATTTACTGTAGAAAAGGCAATCCCTGGCGCAATTAAGATTTGCGACAGTTGAAAATTATTTTTTGAATTATTTACTATAGAAAAGGCAATCCCTGGCGCACTTAAAATTTGCGACAGTAAAAAATTATTTTTTGAATAATTTACTATAGAATAGGCCATCCCTGGCGCAATTAATATTTGCGACAGTTGAAAATTATTTTTTGAATAATTTACTATAGAAAAGGCAATCCCTGGCGTAATTAAAATTTGCGACAGTAAAAAATTATTTTTTGAATAATTTACTATAGAAAAGGCAATCCCTGGCGTAATTAAAATTTGCGACAGTAAAAAATTATTTTTTGAATAATTTACTATAGAAAAGGCAATCCCTGGCGTAATTAAAATTTGCGAAAGTAAAAAATTATTTTTTGAATAATTTACTATAGAAAAGGCAATCCCTGGCGCACTTAAAATTTGCGACAGTAAAAAATTATTTTTTGAATAATTTACTATAGAAAAGGCAATCCCTGGCGCAATTATAATTTGCGACAGTTGAAAATTATTTTTTGAATAATTTACTATAGAACAGGCAATCCCTGGCGCAATTAAAATTTGCGACAGTTGAAAATTATTTTTTGAATAATTTACTATAGAAAAGGCAATCCCTGGGATATTTAAAATTTGCGACAGTAGAAAATTATTTTTTGAATAATTTACTATAGAAAAGGCAATCCCTGGCGCAATTAAAATTTGCGACAGTAAAAAATATTTTTTGCAAAATTTATTATAGAAAAGGCAATCCCTGGCGTAATTAAAATTTGCGACAGTATAAAATTATTTTTTGAATAATTTACTATAGAAAAGGCAATCCCTGGCGCAATTAAAATTTGCGACAGTAGAAAATTATTTTTTGAATAATTTACTATAGAAAAGGCAATCCCTGGCGTAATTAAAATTTGCGACAGTAGAAAATTATTTTTTGAATAATTTACTATAGAAAAGGCAATCCCTGGCGTAATTAAAACTTGCGACAGTAGAAAACTATTTTTTGAATAATTTACTATAGAAAAGGCAATCCGTGGCGCACTTAAAATTTGCGACAGTAGAAAATTATTTTTTGAATAATTTACTATAGAAAAGGCAATCCCTGGCGCAATTAAAATTTGCGACAGTAGAAAATTATTTTTTGAATAATTTACTATAGAAAAGGCAATCCCTGGCGTAATTAAAATTTGTGACAGTAAAAAATTATTTTTTGAATAATTTACTATAGAAAAGGCAATCCCTGGCGTAATTAAAATTTGCGACAGTAAAAAATTATTTTTTGAATAATTTACTATAGAAAAGGCAATCCCTGGCGTAATTAAAATTTGCGACAGTAGAAAATTATTTTTTGAATAATTTACTATAGAGAAAATTATTTTTTGAATAATTTACTATAGAAAAGGCAATCCCTGGCGCAATTGAAATTTGCGACAGTAAAAAATATTTTTTGCAAAATTTATTATAGAAAAGGCAATCCTTGGCGTAATTAAAATTTGCGACAGTATAAAATTATTTTTTGAATAATTTACTATAGAAAAGGCAATCCCTGGCGTAATTAAAATTTGCGACAATAAAAAATTATTTTTTGCAAAATTTACAATAGAAAAGGCAATCCCTGGCGTAATTAAAATTTGCGACAGTATAAAATTATTTTTTGAATAATTTACTATAGAAAAGGCAATCCCTGGCGTAATTAAAATTTGCGACAGTAGAAAATTATTTTTTGAATAATTTACTATAGAAAAGGCAATCCCTGGCGCACTTAAAATTTGCGACAGTAAAAAATTATTTTGTGAGAAATTTACTATAGAAAAGGCAATCCCTGGCGCACTTAAAATTTGCGACAGTAAAAAATTATTTTTTAAATAATTTACTATAGAAAAGGCAATCCCTGGCGCACTTAAAATTTGCGACAGTAGAAAATTATTTTTTGAATAATTTACTATAGAAAAGGCAATCCCTGGCGCAATTAAAATTTGCGACAGTAAAAAATTATTTTTTGCAAAATTTACTATAGAAAAGGCAATCCCTGGCGCACTTAAAATTTGCGACAGTAAAAAATTATTTTTTGCAAAATTTACTATAGAAAAGGCAATCCCTGGCGTAATTAAAATTTGCGACAGGAGAAAATAATTTTTTGAATAATTTACTATAGAAAAGGCATTCCCTGGCGCACTTAAAATTTGCGACAGTAAAAAATTATTTTGTGAGAAATTTACTATAGAAAAGGCAATCTCTGGGATATTTAAAACTTGCGACAGTTGAAAATTATTTTTTGAATAATTTACTATAGAAATGGCAATGCCTGGCGTAATTAAAATTTGCGACAATAGAAAATTATTTTTTGATTAATTTACTGTAGAAAAGGCAATCCCTGGCGCAATTAAAACTTGCGATAGTAAAAAATTATTTTTTGAATAATTTACTATAGAAAAGGCAATACCTGGCGTAATTAAAATTTGCGACAGTAGAAAATTATTTTTTGAATAATTTACTATAGAAAAGGCAATCCCTGGGATATTTAAAATTTGCGACAGTAGAAAATTATTTTTTGAATAATTTACTATAGAAAAGGCAATCCCTGGCGCACTTAAAATTTGCGACAGTAGAAAATTATTTTTTGAATAATTTACTATAGAAAAGGCAATCCCTGGCGCAATTAAAATTTGCGACAGTAGAAAATTATTTTTTGAATAATTTACTACAGAAAAGGCAATCCCTGGCGTAATTAAAATTTGCGACAGTAGAAAATTATTTTTTGAATAATTTACTATAGAAAAGGCAATCCCTGGCGCAATTAAAATTTGCGACAGTAAAAAATATTTTTTGCAAAATTTATTATAGAAAAGGCAATCCCTGGCGTAATTAAAATTTGCGACAGTATAAAATTATTTTTTGAATAATTTACTATAGAAAAGGCAATCCCTGGCGTAATTAAAATTTGCGACAGTAAAAAATTATTTTTTGCAAAATTTACTATAGAAAAGGCAATCCCTGGCGTAATTAAAATTTGCGACAGTATAAAATTATTTTTTGAATAATTTACTATAGAAAAGGCAATCCCTGGCGTAATTAAAATTTGCGACAGTAGAAAATTATTTTTTGAATAATTTACTATAGAAAAGGCAATCCCTGGCGCACTTAAAATTTGCGACAGTAAAAAATTATTTTGTGAGAAATTTACTATAGAAAAGGCAATCCCTGGGATATTTGAAATTTGCGACAGTAGAAAATTATTTTTTGAATAATTTACTATAGAAAAGGCAATCCCTGGCGTAATTAAAACTTGCGATAGTAAAAAATTATTTTTTGAAAAATTTACTATAGAAAAGGCAATCCCTGGCGTAATCAAAATTTGCGACAGTTGAAAATTATTTTTTGAATAATTTACTATAGAAAAGGCAATCCTTGGCGCAATTAAATTTGCGACAGTAAAAAATTATTTTTTGCAAAATTTACTATAGAAAAGGCAATCCCTGGCGTAATTAAAATTTGCGACAGTAGAAAATTATTTTTTGAATAATTTACTATAGAAAAGGCAATCCCTGGCGCACTTAAAATTTGCGACAGTAAAAAATTATTTTGTGAGAAATTTACTATAGAAAAGGCAATCTCTGGGATATTTAAAATTTGCGACAGTAGAAAATTATTTTTTGAATAATTAACTATAGAAAAGGCAATCCCTGGCGCAATTAAAATTTGCGACAGTAAAAAATTATTTTTTGAATAATTTACTATAGAAAAGGCAATCCCTGGCGCACTTAAATTTGCGACAGTAGAAAATTATTTTTTGAATAATTTACTATAGAAAAGGCAATCCCTGGCGTAATTAAAATTTGCGACAGTAAAAAATTATTTTTTGAATAATTTACTATAGAAAAGGCAATCCCTGGCGTAATTAAAATTTGCGACAGTAAAAAATTATTTTTTGAATAATTTACTATAGAAAAGGCAATCCCTGGCGTAATTAAAATTTGCGACAGTAAAAAATTATTTTTTGAATAATTTACTATAGAAAAGGCAATCCCTGGCGCACTTAAAATTTGCGACAGTAAAAAATTATTTTTTGAATAATTTACTATAGAAAAGGCAATCCCTGGCGCAATTACAATTTGCGACAGTTGAAAATTATTTTTTGAATAATTTACTATAGAAAAGGCAATCCCTGGCGCACTTAAAATTTGCGACAGTAAAAAATTATTTTTTGAATAATTTACTATAGAAAAGGCAATCCCTGGCGCAATTAAAATTTGCGACAGTAAAAAATTATTTTTTGAATAATTTACTATAGAAAAGGCAATCCCTGGCGCACTTAAAATTTGCGACAGTAGAAAATTATTTTTTGAATAATTTACTATAGAAAAGGCAATCCCTGGCGTAATTAAAATTTGCGACAGTAGAAAATTATTTTTTGAATAATTTACTATAGAAAAGGCAATCCCTGGCGTAATTAAAACTTGCGATAGTAAAAAATTATTTTTTGAAAAATTTACTATAGAAAAGGCAATCCCTGGCGTAATCAAAATTTGCGACAGTTGAAAATTATTTTTTGAATAATTTACTATAGAAAAGGCAATCCTTGGCGCAATTAAATTTGCGACAGTAAAAAATTATTTTTTGCAAAATTTACTATATAAAAGGCAATCCCTGGCGCACTTAAAATTTGCGACAGTAAAAAATTATTTTTTGAATAATTTACTATAGAAAAGGCGATCCCTGTCGCAGTTACAATTTGCGACAGTTGAAAATTATTTTTTGAATAATTTACTATAGAAAAGGCAATCCCTGGCGCAATTAAAATTTGCGACAGTTGAAAATTATTTTTTGAATAATTTACTATAGAAAAGGCAATCCCTGGCGTAATTAAAATTTGCGACAGTAAAAAATTATTTTTTGAATAATTTACTATAGAAAAGGCAATCCCTGGCGTAATTAAAATTTGCGACAGTAAAAAATTATTTTTTGAATAATTTACTGTAAAAAAGGCAATCCCTGGCGCAATTAAAACTTGCGATACTAAAAAATTATTTTTTGAATAATTTACTATAGAAAAGGCAATCCCTGGCGTAGTTAAAATTTGCGACAGTAGAAAATTATTTTTTGAATAATTTACTATAGAAAAGGCAATCCCTGGGATATTTAAAATTTGCGACAGTAGAAAATTATTTTTTGAATAATTTACTATAGAAAAGGCAATCCCTGGCGCACTTAAAATTTGCGACAGTAGAAAATTATTTTTTGAATAATTTACTATAGAAAAGGCAATCCCTGGCGTAATTAAAATTTGCGACAGTAAAAAATTATTTTTTGAATAATTTACTATAGAAAAGGCAATCCCTGGCGTAATTAAAATTTGCGACAGTAAAAAATTATTTTTTGAATAATTTACTATAGAAAAGGCAATCCCTGGCGTAATTAAAATTTGCGACAGTAAAAAATTATTTTTTGAATAATTTACTATAGAAAAGGCAATCCCTGGCGCAATTAAATTTCCGACAGTAAAAAATTATTTTTTGCAAAATTTACTATAGAAAAGGCAATCCCTGGCGTAATTAAAATTTGCGACAGTAGAAAATTATTTTTTGAATAATTTACTATAGAAAAGGCAATCCCTGGCGCACTTAAAATTTGCGACAGTAAAAAATTATTTTGTGAGAAATTTACTATAGAAAAGGCAATCTCTGGGATATTTAAAATTTGCGACAGTAGAAAATTATTTTTTGAATAATTAACTATAGAAAAGGCAATCCCTGGCGCAATTAAAATTTGCGACAGTAAAAAATTATTTTTTGAATAATTTACTATAGAAAAGGCAATCCCTGGCGCACTTAAAATTTGCGACAGTAGAAAATTATTTTTTGAATAATTTACTATAGAAAAGGCAATCCCTGGCGTAATTAAAATTTGCGACAGTAAAAAATTATTTTTTGAATAATTTACTATAGAAAAGGCAATCCCTGGCGTAATTAAAATTTGCGACAGTAAAAAATTATTTTTTGAATAATTTACTATAGAAAAGGCAATCCCTGGCGTAATTAAAATTTGCGACAGTAAAAAATTATTTTTTGAATAATTTACTATAGAAAAGGCAATCCCTGGCGCACTTAAAATTTGCGACAGTAAAAAATTATTTTTTGAATAATTTACTATAGAAAAGGCAATCCCTGGCGCAATTACAATTTGCGACAGTTGAAAATTATTTTTTGAATAATTTACTATAGAAAAGGCAATCCCTGGCGCACTTAAAATTTGCGACAGTAAAAAATTATTTTTTGAATAATTTACTATAGAAAAGGCAATTCCTGGCGCAATTACAATTTGCGACAGTTGAAAATTATTTTTTGAATAATTTACTATAGAAAAGGCAATCCCTGGCGCAATTAAAATTTGCGACAGTTGAAAATTATTTTTTGAATAATTTACTATAGAACAGGCAATCCCTGGCGCACTTAAAATTTGCGACAGTAAAAAATTATTTTTTGAATAATTTACTATAGAAAAGGCAATCCCTGGCGCAATTACAATTTGCGACAGTTGAAATTATTTTTTGAATAATTTACTATAGAAAAGGCAATCCCTGGCGCAATTAAAATTTGCGACAGTAAAAAATTATTTTTTGAATAATTTACTATAGAAAAGGCAATCCCTGGCGCACTTAAAATTTGCGACAGTAGAAAATTATTTTTTGAATAATTTACTATAGAAAAGGCAATCCCTGGCGTAATTAAAATTTGCGACAGTAGAAAATTATTTTTTGAATAATTTACTATAGAAAAGGCAATCCCTGGCGTAATTAAAACTTGCGATAGTAAAAAATTATTTTTTGAAAAATTTACTATAGAAAAGGCAATCCCTGGCGTAATCAAAATTTGCGACAGTTGAAAATTATTTTTTGAATAATTTACTATAGAAAAGGCAATCCTTGGCGCAATTAAATTTGCGACAGTAAAAAATTATTTTTTGCAAAATTTACTATAGAAAAGGCAATCCCTGGCGAACTTAAAATTTGCGACAGTAAAAAAATTATTTTTTGAATAATTTACTATAGAAAAGGCGATCCCTGTCGCAATTACAATTTGCGACAGTTGAAAATTATTTTTTGAATAATTTACTATAGAAAAGGCAATCCCTGGCGCATTTAAAATTTGCGACAGTTGAAAATTATTTTTTGAATAATTTACTATAGAAAAGGCAATCCCTGGCGTAATTAAAATTTGCGACAGTAAAAAATTATTTTTTGAATAATTTACTATAGAAAAGGCAATCCCTGGCGTAATTAAAATTTGCGACAGTAAAAAATTATTTTTTGAATAATTTACTGTAAAAAAGGCAATCCCTGGCGCAATTAAAACTTGCGATACTAAAAAATTATTTTTTGAATAATTTACTATAGAAAAGGCAATCCCTGGCGTAGTTAAAATTTGCGACAGTAGAAAATTATTTTTTGAATAATTTACTATAGAAAAGGCAATCCCTGGGATATTTAAAATTTGCGACAGTAGAAAATTATTTTTTGAATAATTTACTATAGAAAAGGCAATCCCTGGCGCACTTAAAATTTGCGATAGTAGAAAAATTATTTTTTGAATAATTTACTATAGAAAAGGCAATCCCTGGCGCAATTAAAATTTGCGACAGTAGAAAATTATTTTTTGAATAATTTATTATAGAAAAGGCAATCCCTGGCGTAACTAAAATTTGCGACAGTAGAAAATTATTTTTTGAATAATTTACTATAGAAAAGGCAATCCCTGTCGTAATTAAAATTTGCGACAGTAGAAAATTATTTTTGAATAATTTACTATAGAAAAGGCAATCCCTGGCGCACTTAAAATTTGCGACAGTAGAAAATTATTTTTTGAATAATTTACTATAGAAAAGGCAATCCCTGGCGCAATTAAAATTTGCGACAGTAGAAAATTATTTTTTGAATAATTTACTATAGAAAAGGCAATCCCTGGCGTAATTAAAATTTGCAACGGTAGAAAATTATTTTTTGAATAATTTACTGTAGAAAAGGCAATCCCTGGCGTAATTAAAATTTGCGACAGTTGAAAATTATTTTTTGAATAATTTACTATAGAAAAGGCAATCCTGGCGTAATTAAAATTTGCGACAGTAAAAAATTATTTTTTGAATAATTTACTATAGAAAAGGCAATCCCTGGCGTAATTAAAATTTGCGACAGTAAAAAATTATTTTTTGAATAATTTACTATAGAAAAGGCAATCCCTGGCGTAATTAAAATTTGCGAAAGTAAAAAATTATTTTTTGAATAATTTACTATAGAAGAGGCAATCCCTGGCGCACTTAAAATTTGCGACAGTAAAAAATTATTTTTTGAATAATTTACTATAGAAAAGGCAATCCCTGGCGCAATTATAATTTGCGCCAGTTCAAAATTATTTTTGAATAATTTACTATAGAAAAGGCAATCCCTGGCGCAATTAAAATTTGCGACAGTTGAAAATTATTTTTTGAATAATTTACTATAGAAAAGGCAATCCCTGGGATATTTAAAATTTGCGACAGTAGAAAATTATTTTTTGAATAATTTACTATAGAAAAGGCAATCCCTGGCGTAATTAAAACTTGCGAGAGTTGAAAATTATTTTTTGAATAATTTACTATAGAAAAGGCAATGCCTGGCGTAATTAAAATTTGCGACAATAGAAAATTATTTTTTGATTAATTTACTGTAGAAAAGGCAATCCCTGGCGCAATTAAAACTTGCGATAGTAAAAATTATTTTTTGAATAATTTACTATAGAAAAGGCAATACCTGGCGTAATTAGAATTTGCGACAGTAGAAAACTATTTTTTGAATAATTTACTATAGAAAAGGCAATCCCTGGGATATTTAAAATTTGCGACAGTAGAAAATTATTTTTTGAATAATTTACTATAGAAAAGGCAATCCCTGGCGCACTTAAAATTTGCGACAGTAGAAAATTATTTTTGAATAACTTACTATAGAAAAGGCAATCCCTGGCGCAATTAAAATTTGCGACAGTAGAAAATTATTTTTTGAATAATTTACTATAGAAAAGGCAATCCCTGGCGTAATTAAAATTTGCGACAGTAGAAAATTATTTTTTGAATAATTTACTATAGAAAAGGCAATCCCTGGCGTAATTAAAATTTGCGACAGTAGAAAACTATTTTTTGAATAATTTACTATAGAAAAGGCAATCCCTGGCGCACTTAAAATTTGCGACAGTAGAAAATTATTTTTTGAATAATTTACTATAGAAAAGGCAATCCCTGGCGCAATTAAAATTTGCGACAGTAGAAAATTATTTTTTGAATAATTTACTATAGAAAAGGCAATCCCTGGCGTAATTAAAATTTGTGACAGTAAAAAATTATTTTTTGAATAATTTACTATAGAAAAGGCAATCCCTGGCGTAATTAAAATTTGCGACAGTAACAAATTATTTTTTGAATAATTTACTATAGAAAAGGCAATCCCTGGCGTAATTAAAATTTGCGACAGTAGAAAATTATGTTTTTGAATAATTTACTATAGAAAAGGCAATCCCTGGCGCAATTAAAATTTGCGACAGTAAAAAATATTTTTTGCAAAATTTATTATAGAAAAGGCAATCCCTGGCGTAATTAAAATTTGCGACAGTATAAAATTATTTTTTGAATAATTTACTATAGAAAAGGCAATCCCTGGCGTAATTAAAATTTGCGACAGTAAAAAATTATTTTTTGCAAAATTTACTATAGAAAAGGCAATCCCTGGCGTAATTAAAATTTGCGACAGTATAAAATTATTTTTTGAATAATTTACTATAGAAAAGGCAATCCCTGGCGTAATCAAAATTTGCGACAGTAGAAAATTATTTTTTTGAATAATTTACTATAGAAAAGGCAATCCCTGGCGCACTTAAATTTGCGACAGTAAAAAATTATTTTGTGAGAAATTTACTATAGAAAAGTCAATCCTGGGATATTTGAAATTTGCGACAGTAGAAAATTATTTTTTGAATAATTTACTATAGAAAATGCAATCCCTGGCGTAATTAAAACTAGCGATAGTAAAAAATTATTTTTTGAAAAATTTACTATAGAAAAGGCAATCCCTGGCGTAATCAAAATTTGCGACAGTTGAAAATTATTTTTTGAATAATGTACTATAGAAAAGGCAATCCTTGGCGCAATTAAATTTGCGACAGTAAAAAATTATTTTTTGCAAAATTTACTATAGAAAAGGCAATCCCTGGCGTAATTAAAATTTGCGACAGTAGAAAATTATTTTTTGAATAATTTACTATAGAAAAGGCAATCCCTGGCGCACTTAAAATTTGCGACAGTAAAAAATTATTTTGTGAGAAATTTACTATAGAAAAGGCAATCTCTGGGATATTTAAAATTTGCGACAGTAGAAAATTATTTTTTGAATAATTAACTATAGAAAAGGCAATCCCTGGCGCAATTAAAATTTGCGACAGTAAAAAATTATTTTTTGAATAATTTACTATAGAAAAGGCAATCCCTGGCGCACTTAAAATTTGCGACAGTAGAAAATTATTTTTTGAATAATTTACTATAGAAAAGGCAATCCCTGGCGTAATTAAAATTTGCGACAGTAAAAAATTATTTTTTGAATAATTTACTATAGAAAAGGCAATCCCTGGCGTAATTAAAATTTGCGACAGTAAAAAATTATTTTTTGAATAATTTACTATAGAAAAGGCAATCCCTGGCGTAATTAAAATTTGCGACAGTAAAAAATTATTTTTTGAATAATTTACTATAGAAAAGGCAATCCCTGGCGCACTTAAAATTTGCGACAGTAAAAAATTATTTTTTGAATAATTTACTATAGAAAAGGCAATCCCTGGCGCAATTACAATTTGCGACAGTTGAAAATTATTTTTTGAATAATTTTACTATAGAAAAGGCAATCCCTGGCGCACTTAAAATTTGCGACAGTAAAAAATTATTTTTTGAATAATTTACTATAGAAAAGGCAATCCCTGGCGCAATTACAATTTGCGACAGTTGAAAATTATTTTTTGAATAATTTACTATAGAAAAGGCAATCCCTGGCGCAATTAAAATTTGCGACAGTTGAAAATTATTTTTTGAATAATTTACTATAGAACAGGCAATCCCTGGCGCACTTAAAATTTGCGACAGTAAAAAATTATTTTTTGAATAATTTACTATAGAAAAGGCAATCCCTGGCGCAATTACAATTTGCGACAGTTAAAAATTATTTTTTGAATAATTTACTATAGAAAAGGCAATCCCTGGCGCAATTAAAATTTGCGACAGTAAAAAATTATTTTTTGAATAATTTACTATAGAAAAGGCAATCCCTGGCGCACTTAAAATTTGCGACAGCAGAAAATTATTTTTGAATAATTACTATAGAAAAGGCAATACCTGGCGTAATTAAAATTTGCGACAGTAGAAAATTATTTTTTGAATAATTTACTATAGAAAAGGCAATCCCTGGCGTAATTAAAACTTGCGATAGTAAAAAATTATTTTTTGAAAAATTTACTATAGAAAAGGCAATCCCTGGCGTAATCAAAATTTGCGACAGTTGAAAAATTTTTTGAATAATTTACTATAGAAAAGGCAATCCTTGGCGCAATTAAATTTGCGACAGTAAAAAATTATTTTTTGCAAAATTTACTATAGAAAAGGCAATCCCTGGCGCACTTAAAATTTGCGACAGTAAAAAATTATTTTTTGAATAATTTACTATAGAAAAGGCAATCCCTGGCGCAATTACAATTTGCGACAGTTGAAAAATATTTTTTGAATAATTTACTATAGAAAAGGCAATCCCTGGCGCAATTAAAATTTGCGACAGTTGAAAATTATTTTTTGAATAATTTACTATAGAAAAGGCAATCCCTGGCGTAATTAAAATTTGCGACAGTAAAAAATTATTTTTTGAATAATTTACTATAGAAAAGGCAATCCCTGGCGTAATTAAAATTTGCGACAGTAAAAAATTATTTTTTGAATAATTTACTGTAAAAAAGGCAATCCCTGGCGCAATTAAAACTTGCGATAGTAAAAAATTATTTTTTGAATAATTTACTATAGAAAAGGCAATTCCTGGCGTAGTTAAAATTTGCGACAGTAGAAAATTATTTTTTGAATAATTTACTATAGAAAAGGCAATCCCTGGGATATTTAAAATTTGCGACAATAGAAAATTATTTTTTGAATAATTTACTATAGAAAAGGCAATCCCTGGCGCACTTAAAATTTGCGATAGTAGAAAATTATTTTTTGAATAATTTACTATAGAAAAGGCAATCCCTGGCGCAATTAAAATTTGCGACAGTAGAAAATTATTTTTTGAATAATATATTATAGAAAAGGCAATCCCTGGCGTAACTAAAATTTGCGACAGTAGAAAATTATTTTTTGAATAATTTACTATAGAAAAGGCAATCCCTGTCGTAATTAAAATTTGCGACAGTAGAAAATTATTTTTTGAATAATTTACTATAGAAAAGGCAATCCCTGGCGCACTTAAAATTTGCGACAGTAGAAAATTATTTTTTGAATAATTTACTATAGAAAAGGCAATCCCTGGCGCAATTAAAATTTGCGACAGTAGAAAATTATTTTTTGAATAATTTACTATAGAAAAGGCAATCCCTGGCGTAATTAAAATTTGCAACAGTAGAAAATTATTTTTTGAATAATTTACTGTAGAAAAGGCAATCCCTGGCGTAATTAAAATTTGCGACAGTTGAAAATTATTTTTTGAATAATTTACTATAGAAAAGGCAATCCCGGGCGTAATTAAAATTTGCGACAGTAAAAAATTATTTTTTGAATAATTTACTATAGAAAAGGCAATCCCTGGCGTAATTAAAATTTGCGACAGTAAAAAATTATTTTTTGAATAATTTACTATAGAAAAGGCAATCCCTGGCGTAATTAAAATTTGCGAAAGTAAAAAATTATTTTTTGAATAATTTACTATAGAAAAGGCAATCCCTGGCGCACTTAAAATTTGCGACAGTAAAAAATTATTTTTTGAATAATTTACTATAGAAAAGGCAATCCCTGGCGCAATTATAATTTGCGATAGTTCAAAATTATTTTTTGAATAATTTACTATAGAAAAGGCAATCCCTGGCGCAATTAAAATTTGCGACAGTTGAAAATTATTTTTTGAATAATTTACTATAGAAAAGGCAATCCCTGGGATATTTAAAATTTGCGACAGTAGAAAATTATTTTTTGAATAATTTACTATAGAAAAGGCAATCCCTGGCGTAATTAAAACTTGCGACAGTTGAAAATTATTTTTTGAATAATTTACTATAGAAAAGGCAATGCCTGGCGTAATTAAAATTTGCGACAATAGAAAATTATTTTTTGATTAATTTACTGTAGAAAAGGCAATCCCTGGCGCAATTAAAACTTGCGATAGTAAAAAATTATTTTTTGAATAATTTACTATAGAAAAGGCAATACCTGGCGTAATTAAAATTTGCGACAGTAGAAAATTATTTTTTGAATAATTTACTATAGAAAAGGCAATCCCTGGGATATTTAAAATTTGCGACAGTAGAAAATTATTTTTTGAATAATTTACTATAGAAAAGGCAATCCCTGGCGCACTTAAAATTTGCGACAGTAGAAAATTATTTTTGAATAACTTACTATAGAAAAGGCAATCCCTGGCGCAATTAAAATTTGCGACAGTAGAAAATTATTTTTTGAATAATTTACTATAGAAAAGGCAATCCCTGGCGTAATTAAAATTTGCGACAGTAGAAAATTATTTTTTGAATAATTTACTATAGAAAAGCAATCCCTGGCGTAATTAAAATTTGCGACAGTAGAAAACTATTTTTTGAATAATTTACTATAGAAAAGGCAATCCCTGGCGCACTTAAAATTTGCGACAGTAGAAAATTATTTTTTGAATAATTTACTATAGAAAAGGCAATCCCTGGCGCAATTAAAATTTGCGACAGTAGAAAATTATTTTTTGAATAATTTACTATAGAAAAGGCAATCCCTGGCGTAATTAAAATTTGTGACAGTAAAAAATTATTTTTTGAATAATTTACTATAGAAAAGGCAATCCCTGGCGTAATTAAAATTTGCGACAGTAAAAAATTATTTTTTGAATAATTTACTATAGAAAAGGCAATCCCTGGCGTAATTAAAATTTGCGACAGTAGAAAATTATTTTTTGAATAATTTACTATAGAAAAGGCAATCCCTGGCGCAATTAAAATTTGCGACAGTAAAAAATATTTTTTGCAAAATTTATTATAGAAAAGGCAATCCCTGGCGTAATTAAAATTTGCGACAGTATAAAATTATTTTTTGAATAATTTACTATAGAAAAGGCAATCCCTGGCGTAATTAAAATTTGCGACAGTAAAAAATTATTTTTTGCAAAATTTACTATAGAAAAGGCAATCCCTGGCGTAATTAAAATTTGCGACAGTATAAAATTATTTTTTGAATAATTTACTATAGAAAAGGCAATCCCTGGCGTAATCAAAATTTGCGACAGTAGAAAATTATTTTTTGAATAATTTACTATAGAAAAGGCAATCCCTGGCGCACTTAAAATTTGCGACAGTAAAAAATTATTTTGTGAGAAATTTACTATAGAAAAGTCAATCCCTGGGATATTTGAAATTTGCGACAGTAGAAAATTATTTTTTGAATAATTTACTATAGAAAAGGCAATCCCTGGCGTAATTAAAACTTGCGATAGTAAAAAATTATTTTTTGAAAAATTTACTATAGAAAAGGCAATCCCTGGCGTAATCAAAATTTGCGACAGTTGAAAATTATTTTTTGAATAATTTACTATAGAAAAGGCAATCCTTGGCGCAATTAAATTTGCGACAGTAAAAAATTATTTTTTGCAAAATTTACTATAGAAAAGGCAATCCCTGGCGTAATTAAAATTTGCGACAGTAGAAAATTATTTTTTGAATAATTTACTATAGAAAACGCAATCCCTGGCGCACTTAAAATTTGCGACAGTAAAAAATTATTTTGTGAGAAATTTACTATAGAAAAGGCAATCTCAGGGATATTTAAAATTTGCGACAGTAGAAAATTATTTTTTGAATAATTAATTATAGAAAACGCAATCCCTGGCGCAATTAAAATTTGCGACAGTAAAAAATTATTTTTTGAATAATTTACTATAGAAAAGGCAATCCCTGGCGCACGTAAAATTTGCGACAGTAGAAAATTATTTTTTGAATAATTTACTATAGAAAAGGCAATCCCTGGTATATTTAAAATTTGCGACAGTAGAAAATTATTTTTTGAATAATTTACTATAGAAAAGGCAATCCCTGGCGTAATTAAAACTTGCGACAGTTGAAAATTATTTTTTGAACAATTTACTATAGAAAAGGCAATCCCTGGCGTAATTAAAATTTGCGACAGTAGAAAATTATTTTTTGAATAATTTACTGTAGAAAAGGCAATCCCTGGCGCAATTAAAACTTGCGATAGTAAAAAATTATTTTTTGAATAATTTACTATAGAAAAGGCAATCCCTGGCGTAGTTAAAATTTGCGACAGTAGAAAATTATTTTTTGAATAATTTACTATAGAAAAAGGCAATCCCTGGGATATTTAAAATTTGCGACAGTAGAAAATTATTTTTTGAATAATTTACTATAGAAAAGGCAATCCCTGGCGCACTTAAAATTTGCGATAGTAGAAAATTATTTTTTGAATAATTTACTATAGAAAAGGCAATCCCTGGCGCAATTAAAATTTGCGACAGTAGAAAATTATTTTTTGAATAATTTATTATAGAAAAGGCAATCCCTGGCGTAATTAAAATTTGCGACAGTAGAAAATTATTTTTTGAATAATTTACTATAGAAAAGGCAATCCCTGTCGTAATTAAAATTTGCGACAGTAGAAAATTATTTTTTGAATAATTTACTATAGAAAAGGCAATCCCTGGCGCACTTAAAATTTGCGACAGTAGAAAATTATTTTTTGAATAATTTACTATAGAAAAGGCAATCCCTGGCGCAATTAAAATTTGCGACAGTAGAAAATTATTTTTTGAATAATCTGCTATAGAAAAGGCAATCCCTGGCGTAATTAAAATTTGCGACAGTAGAAAATTATTTTTTGAATAATTTACTGTAGAAAAGGCAATCCCAGGCGTAATTAAAATTTGCGACAGTAGAAAATTATTTTTTGAATAATTTACTATAGAAAAGGCAATCCCTGGCGCACTTAAAATTTGCGACAGTAGAAAATTATTTTTGAATAACTTACTATAGAAAAGGCAATCCCTGGCGCAATTAAAATTTGCGACAGTAGAAAATTATTTTTTGAATAATTTACTATAGAAAAGGCAATCCCTGGCGTAATTAAAATTTGCGACAGTAGAAAATTATTTTTTGAATAATTTACTATAGAAAAGGCAATCCTTGGCGTAATTAAAATTTGCGACAGTAGAAAACTATTTTTTGAATAATTTACTATAGAAAAGGCCATCCCTGGCGCACTTAAAATTTGCGACAGTAGAAAATTATTTTTTGAATAATTTACTATAGAAAAGGCAATCCCTGGCGCAATTAAAATTTGCGACAGTAGAAAATTATTTTTTGAATAATTTACTATAGAAAAGGCAATCCCTGGCGTAATTAAAATTTGTGACAGTAAAAAATTATTTTTTGAATAATTTACTATAGAAAAGGCAATCCCTGGCGTAATTAAAATTTGCGACAGTAAAAAATTATTTTTTGAATAATTTACTATAGAAAAGGCAATCCCTGGCGTAATTAAAATTTGCGACAGTTGAAAATTATTTTTTGAATAATTTACTATAGAAAAGGCAATCCCTGGCGCAATTAAAATTTGCGACAGTAAAAAATTATTTTGCAAAATTTATTATAGAAAAGGCAATCCCTGGCGTAATTAAAATTTGCGACAGTAAAAAATTATTTTTTGAATAATTTACTATAGAAAAGGCAATCCCTGGCGTAATTAAAATTTGCGACAGTTGAAAATTATTTTTTGAATAATTTACTATAGAAAAGGCAACCCTGGCGCAATTATAATTTGCGATAGTTCAAAATTATTTTTTGAATAATTTACTATAGAAAAGGCAATCCCTGGCGCAATTAAAATTTGCGACAGTTGAAAATTATTTTTTGAATAATTTACTATAGAAAAGGCAATCCCTGGGATATTTAAAATTTGCGACAGTAGAAAATTATTTTTTGAATAATTTACTATAGAAAAGGCAATCCCTGGCGTAATTAAAACTTGCGACAGTTGAAAATTATTTTTTGAATAATTTACTATAGAAAAGGCAATGCCTGGCGTAATTAAAATTTGCGACAATAGAAAATTATTTTTTGATTAATTTACTGTAGAAAAGGCAATCCCTGGCGCAATTAAAACTTGCGATAGTAAAAAATTATTTTTTGAATAATTTACTATAGAAAAGGCAATACCTGGCGTAATTAAAATTTGCGACAGTAGAAAATTATTTTTTGAATAATTTACTATAGAAAAGGCAATCCCTGGGATATTTAAAATTTGCGACAGTAGAAAATTATTTTTTGAATAATTTACTATAGAAAAGGCAATCCCTGGCGCACTTAAAATTTGCGACAGTAGAAAATTATTTTTGAATAACATACTATAGAAAAGGCAATCCCTGGCGCAATTAAAATTTGCGACAGTAGAAAATTATTTTTTGAATAATTTACTATAGAAAAGGCAATCCCTGGCGTAATTAAAATTTGCGACAGTAGAAAATTATTTTTTGAATAATTTACTATAGAAAAGGCAATCCCTGGCGTAATTAAAATTTGCGACAGTAGAAAACTATTTTTTGAATAATTTACTATAGAAAAGGCAATCCCTGGCGCACTTAAAATTTGCGACAGTAGAAAATTATTTTTTGAATAATTTACTATAGAAAAGGCAATCCCTGGCGCAATTAAAATTTGCGACAGTAGAAAATTATTTTTTGAATAATTTACTATAGAAAAGGCAATCCCTGGCGTAATTAAAATTTGTGACAGTAAAAAATTATTTTTTGAATAATTTACTATAGAAAAGGCAATCCCTGGCGTAATTAAAATTTGCGACAGTAAAAAATTATTTTTTGAATAATTTACTATAGAAAAGGCAATCCCTGGCGTAATTAAAATTTGCGACAGTAGAAAATTATTTTTTGAATAATTTACTATAGAAAAGGAAATCCCTGGCGCAATTAAAATTTGCGACAGTAAAAAATATTTTTTGCAAAATTTATTATAGAAAAGGCAATCCCTGGCGTAATTAAAATTTGCGACAGTATAAAATTATTTTTTGAATAATTTACTATAGAAAAGGCAATCCCTGGCGTAATTAAAATTTGCGACAGTAAAAAATTATTTTTTGCAAAATTTACTATAGAAAAGGCAATCCCTGGCGTAATTAAAATTTGCGACAGTATAAAATTATTTTTTGAATAATTTACTATAGAAGAGGCAATCCCTGGCGTAATCAAAATTTGCGACAGTAGAAAATTATTTTTTGAATAATTTACTTTAGAAAAGGCAATCCCTGGCGCACTTAAAATTTGCGACAGTAAAAAATTATTTTGTGAGAAATTTACTATAGAAAAGTCAATCCCTGGGATATTTGAAATTTGCGACAGTAGAAAATTATTTTTTGAATAATTTACTATAGAAAAGGCAATCCCTGGCGTAATTAAAACTTGCGATAGTAAAAAATTATTTTTTGAAAAATTTACTATAGAAAAGGCAATCCCTGGCGTAATCAAAATTTGCGACAGTTGAAAATTATTTTTTGAATAATTTACTATAGAAAAGGCAATCCTTGGCGCAATTAAATTTGCGACAGTAAAAAATTATTTTTTGCAAAATTTACTATAGAAAAGGCAATCCCTGGCGTAATTAAAATTTGCGACAGTAGAAAATTATTTTTTGAATAATTTACTATAGAAAACGCAATCCCTGGCGCACTTAAAATTTGCGACAGTAAAAAATTATTTTGTGAGAAATTTACTATAGAAAAGGCAATCTCAGGGATATTTAAAATTTGCGACAGTAGAAAATTATTTTTTGAATAATTAATTATAGAAAACGCAATCCCTGGCGCAATTAAAATTTGCGACAGTAAAAAATTATTTTTTGAATAATTTACTATAGAAAAGGCAATCCCTGGCGCACGTAAAATTTGCGACAGTAGAAAATTATTTTTTGAATAATTTACTATAGAAAAGGCAATCCCTGGTATATTTAAAATTTGCGACAGTAGAAAATTATTTTTTGAATAATTTACTATAGAAAAGGCAATCCCTGGCGTAATTAAAACTTGCGACAGTTGAAAATTATTTTTTGAACAATTTACTATAGAAAAGGCAATCCCTGGCGTAATTAAAATTTGCGACAGTAGAAAATTATTTTTTGAATAATTTACTGTAGAAAAGGCAATCCCTGGCGCAATTAAAACTTGCGATAGTAAAAAATTATTTTTTGAATAATTTACTATAGAAAAGGCAATCCCTGGCGTAGTTAAAATTTGCGACAGTAGAAAATTATTTTTTGAATAATTTACTATAGAAAAGGCAATCCCTGGGATATTTAAAATTTGCGACAGTAGAAAATTATTTTTTGAATAATTTACTATAGAAAAGGCAATCCCTGGCGCACTTAAAATTTGCGATAGTAGAAAATTATTTTTTGAATAATTTACTATAGAAAAGGCAATCCCTGGCGCAATTAAAATTTGCGACAGTAGAAAATTATTTTTTGAATAATTTATTATAGAAAAGGCAATCCTTGGCGTAATTAAAATTTGCGACAGTAGAAAATTATTTTTTGAATAATTTACTATAGAAAAGGCAATCCCTGTCGTAATTAAAATTTGCGACAGTAGAAAATTATTTTTTGAATAATTTACTATAGAAAAGGCAATCCCTGGCGCACTTAAAATTTGCGACAGTAGAAAATTATTTTTTGAATAATTTACTATAGAAAAGGCAATCCCTGGCGCAATTAAAATTTGCGACAGTAGAAAATTATTTTTTGAATAATCTGCTATAGAAAAGGCAATCCCTGGCGTAATTAAAATTTGCGACAGTAGAAAATTATTTTTTGAATAATTTACTGTAGAAAAGGCAATCCCTGGCGTAATTAAAATTTGCGACAGTAGAAAATTATTTTTTGAATAATTTACTATAGAAAAGGCAATCCCTGGCGCACTTAAAATTTGCGACAGTAGAAAATTATTTTTGAATAACTTACTATAGAAAAGGCAATCCCTGGCGCAATTAAAATTTGCGACAGTAGAAAATTATTTTTTGAATAATTTACTATAGAAAAGGCAATCCCTGGCGTAATTAAAATTTGCGACAGTAGAAAATTATTTTTTGAATAATTTACTATAGAAAAGGCAATCCCTGGCGTAATTAAAATTTGCGACAGTAGAAAACTATTTTTTGAATAATTTACTATAGAAAAGGCAATCCCTGGCGCACTTAAAATTTGCGACAGTAGAAAATTATTTTTTGAATAATTTACTATAGAAAAGGCAATCCCTGGCGCAATTAAAATTTGCGACAGTAGAAAATTATTTTTTGAATAATTTACTATAGAAAAGGCAATCCCTGGCGTAATTAAAATTTGTGACAGTAAAAAATTATTTTTTGAATAATTTACTATAGAAAAGGCAATCCCTGGCGTAATTAAAATTTGCGACAGTAAAAAATTATTTTTTGAATAATTTACTATAGAAAAGGCAATCCCTGGCGTAATTAAAATTTGCGACAGTAGAAAATTATTTTTTGAATAATTTACTATAGAAAAGGCAATCCCTGGCGCAATTAAAATTTGCGACAGTAAAAAATATTTTTTGCAAAATTTATTATAGAAAAGGCAATCCCTGGCGTAATTAAAATTTGCGACAGTATAAAATTATTTTTTGAATAATTTACTATAGAAAAGGCAATCCCTGGCGTAATTAAAATTTGCGACAGTAAAAAATTATTTTTTGCAAAATTTACTATAGAAAAGGCAATCCCTGGCGTAATTAAAATTTGCGACAGTATAAAATTATTTTTTGAATAATTTACTATAGAAAAGGCAATCCCTGGCGTAATCAAAATTTGCGACAGTAGAAAATTATTTTTTGAATAATTTACTATAGAAAAGGCAATCCCTGGCGCACTTAAAATTTGCGACAGTAAAAAATTATTTTGTGAGAAATTTACTATAGAAAAGTCAATCCCTGGGATATTTGAAATTTGCGACAGTAGAAAATTATTTTTTGAATAATTTACTATAGAAAAGGCAATCCCTGGCGTAATTAAAACTTGCGATAGTAAAAAATTATTTTTTGAAAAATTTACTATAGAAAAGGCAATCCCTGGCGTAATCAAAATTTGCGACAGTTGAAAATTATTTTTTGAATAATTTACTATAGAAAAGGCAATCCTTGGCGCAATTAAATTTGCGACAGTAAAAAATTATTTTTTGCAAAATTTACTATAGAAAAGGCAATCCCTGGCGTAATTAAAATTTGCGACAGTAGAAAATTATTTTTTGAATAATTTACTATAGAAAACGCAATCCCTGGCGCACTTAAAATTTGCGACAGTAAAAAATTATTTTGTGAGAAATTTACTATAGAAAAGGCAATCTCTGGGATATTTAAAATTTGCGACAGTAGAAAGTTATTTTTTGAATAATTAATTATAGAAAACGCAATCCCTGGCGCAATTAAAATTTGCGACAGTAAAAAATTATTTTTTGAATAATTTACTATAGAAAAGGCAATCCCTGGCGCACGTAAAATTTGCGACAGTAGAAAATTATTTTTTGAATAATTTACTATAGAAAAGGCAATCCCTGGTATATTTAAAATTTGCGACAGTAGAAAATTATTTTTTGAATAATTTACTATAGAAAAGGCAATCCCTGGCGTAATTAAAACTTGCGACAGTTGAAAATTATTTTTTGAACAATTTACTATAGAAAAGGCAATCCCTGGCGTAATTAAAATTTGCGACAGTAGAAAATTATTTTTTGAATAATTTACTGTAGAAAAGGCAATCCCTGGCGCAATTAAAACTTGCGATAGTAAAAAATTATTTTTTGAATAATTTACTATAGAAAAGGCAATCCCTGGCGTAGTTAAAATTTGCGACAGTAGAAAATTATTTTTTGAATAATTTACTATAGAAAAGGCAATCCCTGGGATATTTAAAATTTGCGACAGTAGAAAATTATTTTTTGAATAATTTACTATAGAAAAGGCAATCCCTGGCGCACTTAAAATTTGCGATAGTAGAAAATTATTTTTTGAATAATTTACTATAGAAAAGGCAATCCCTGGCGCAATTAAAATTTGCGACAGTAGAAAATTATTTTTTGAATAATTTATTATAGAAAAGGCAATCCCTGGCGTAATTAAAATTTGCGACAGTAGAAAATTATTTTTTGAATAATTTACTATAGAAAAGGCAATCCCTGTCGTAATTAAAATTTGCGACAGTAGAAAATTATTTTTTGAATAATTTACTATAGAAAAGGCAATCCCTGGCGCACTTAAAATTTGCGACAGTAGAAAATTATTTTTTGAATAATTTACTATAGAAAAGGCAATCCCTGGCGCAATTAAAATTTGCGACAGTAGAAAATTATTTTTTGAATAATCTGCTATAGAAAAGGCAATCCCTGGCGTAATTAAAATTTGCGACAGTAGAAAATTATTTTTTGAATAATTTACTGTAGAAAAGGCAATCCCTGGCGTAATTAAAATTTGCGACAGTAGAAAATTATTTTTTGAATAATTTACTATAGAAAAGGCAATCCCTGGCGTATTTAAAATTTGCGACAGTATAAAATTAATTGTTGAAAAATTTACTATATAAAAGGCAATCCCTGGCGTAATTGAAATTTGCGACAGTAGAAAATTATTTTTTGAATAATTTACTGTAGAAAAGGCAATCCCTGGCGCAATTAAAACTTGCGACAGTAAAAAATTATTTTTTGCAAAATTTACTATAGAAAAGGCAATCCCTGGCGTAATTAAAATTTGCGACAGTATAAAATTATTTTTTGCAAAATTTACTATATAAAAGGCAATCCCTGGCGTATTTAAAATTTGCGACAGTAAAAAATTATTTTTTGAATAATTTACTATAGAAAAGGCAATCCCTGGCGTAATTAAAATTTGCGACAGTTGAAAATTATTTTTTGAATAATTTACTATAGAAAAGGCAATCCCTGGCGTAATTAAAATTTGCGACAGTAAAAAATTATTTTGTGAGAAATTTACTATAGAAAAGGCAATCCCTGGGATATTTAAAATTTGCGACAGTAGAAAATTATTTTTTGAATAATTTACTATAGAAAAGGCAATCCATGGCGTAATTAAAATTTGCGACAGTTGAAAATTATTTTTTGAATAATTTACTATAGAAAAGGCAATCCCTGGCGCAATTAAAATTTGCGACAGTAAAAAATTATTTTTTGCAAAATTTACTATAGAAAAGGCAATCCCTGGCGTAATTAAAATTTGCGACAGTATAAAATTATTTTTTGCAAAATTTACTATATAAAAGGCAATCCCTGGCGTATTTAAAATTTTGCGACAGTAAAAAATTATTTTTTGAATAATTTACTATAGAAAAGGCAATCCCTGGCGTAATTAAAATTTGCGACAGTAGAAAATTAATTTGTGAAAAATTTACCTGGCGAAATTGAAATTTGCGAGAGTAAAAAATTATTTTTTGAATAATTTACTATAGAAAAGGCAATCCCTGGGATATTTAAAATTTGCGACAGTAGAAAATTATTTTTTGAATAATTTACTATAGAAAAGGCAATCCCTGGCGCAATTAAAATTTGCGACAGTAAAAAATTATTTTTTGCAAACTTTACTATAGAAAAGGCAATCCCTGGCGTAATTAAAATTTGCGACAGTATAAAATTATTTTTTGCAAAATTTACTATATAAAAGGCAATCCCTGGCGTATTTAAAATTTGCGACAGTAAAAAATTATTTTTTGAATAATTTACTATAGAAAAGGCAATCCCTGGCGTAATTAAAATTTGCGACAGTATAAAATTATTTTTTGAAAAATTTACCTGGCGAAATTGAAATTTGCGAGAGTAAAAAATTATTTTGTGAGAAATTTACTATAGAAAAGGCAATCCCTGGGATATTTAAAATTTGCGACAGTAGAAAATTATTTTTTGAATAATTTACTATAGAAAAGGCAATCCATGGCGTAATTAAAATTTGCGACAGTTGAAAATTATTTTTTGAATAATTTACTATAGAAAAGGCAATCCCTGGCGCAATTAAAATTTGCGACAGTAAAAAATTATTTTTTGCAAAATTTACTATAGAAAAGGCAATCCCTGGCGTAATTAAAATTTGCGACAGTATAAAATTATTTTTTACAAAATTTACTATATAAAAGGCAATCCCTGGCGTATTTAAAACTTGCGACAGTAAAAAATTATTTTTTGAATAATTTACTATAGAAAAGGCAATCCCTGGCGTAATTAAAATTTGCGACAGTAGAAAATTAATTTGTGAAAAATTTACCTGGCGAAATTGAAATTTGCGAGAGTAAAAAATTATTTTGTGAGAAATTTACTATAGAAAAGGCAATCCCTGCGATATTTAAAATTTGCGATAGTAAAAAATTATTTTTTGAAAAATTTACTATAGAAAAGGCAATCCATGGCGTAATTAAAATTTGCGACAGTTGAAAATTATTTTTCGAATAATTTACTATAGAAAAGGCAATCCCTGGCGCAATTAAAATTTGCGACAGTAAAAAATTATTTTTTGCAAAATTTACTATAGAAAAGGCAATCCCTGGCGTAATTAAAATTTGCGACAGTATAAAATTATTTTTTGCAAAATTTACTATATAAAAGGCAATCCCTGGCGTATTTAAAATTTGCGACAGTAAAAAATTATTTTTTGAATAATTTACTATAGAAAAGGCAATCCCTGGCGTAATTAAAATTTGCGACAGTAGAAAATTAATTTGTGAAAAATTTACCTGGCGAAATTGAAATTTGTGAGAGTAAAAAATTATTTTTTGAATAATTTACTATAGAAAAGGCAATCCCTGGGATATTTAAAATTTGCGACAGTAGAAAATTATTTTTTGAATAATTTACTATAGAAAAGGCAATCCCTGGCGCAATTAAAATTTGCGACAGTAAAAAATAATTTTTTGAATAATTTACTATAGAAAAGGCAATCCCTGGCGCACTTAAAATTTGCGACAGTAGAAAATTATTTTTTGAATAATTTACTATAGAAAAGGCAATTCCTGGCGTAATTAAAATTTGCGACAGTAAAAAATTATTTTTTGAAAAATTTACTATAGAAAAGGCAATCCCTGGCGCAATTAAAATTTGCGACAGTAAAAAATTATTTTTTGCAAAATTTACTATAGAAAAGGCAATCCCTGGCGCAATTACAATTTGCGACAGTTGAAAGTTATTTTTTGAATAATTTACTATAGAAAAGGCAATCCCTGGCGCACTTAAAATTATTTTTTGCAAAATTTACTATAGAAAAGGCAATCCCTGGCGCACTTAAAATTTGCGACAGTAAAAAATTATTTTTTGAATAATTTACTATAGAAAAGGCAATCCCTGGCGCAATTAAAATTTGCGACAGTAAAAAATTATTTTTTGAATAATTTACTATAGAAAAGGCAATCCCTGGCGTAATTAAAATTTGCGACAGTAAAAAATTATTTTTTGAATAATTTACTATAGAAAAGGCAATCCCTGGCGCACTTAAAATTTGCGACAGTAAAAAATTATTTTTTGAATAATTTACTATAGAAAAGGCAATCCCTGGCGTAATTAAAATTTGCGACAGTAAAAAATTATTTTTTGAATAATTTACTATAGAAAAGGCAATCCCTGGCGCAATTACAATTTGCGACAGTTGAAAATTATTTTTTGAATAATTTACTATAGAAAAGGCAATCCCTGGCGCAATTAAAATTTGCGACAATAAAAAATTATTTTTTTGCAAAATTTACTATAGAAAAGGCAATCCCTGGCGCACTTAAAATTGGCGACAGTAAAAAATTATTTTTTGAATAATTTACTATAGAAAAGGCAATCCCTGGCGTAATTAAAATTTGCGACAGTATAAAATTATTTTTTGAATAATTTACTATAGAAAAGGCAATCCCTGGCGCAATTAAAATTTGCGACAGTAGAAAATTATTTTTTGAATAATTTACTATAGAAAATGCAATCCCTGGCGTAATTAAAATTTGCGACAGTAGAAAATTATTTTTTGAATAATTTACTGTAGAAAAGGCAATACCTGGCGTAATTAAAATTTGCGACAGTAGAAAATTATTTTTTGAATAATTTACTATAGAAAAGGCAATCCCTGGCGTATTTAAAATTTGCGACAGTATAAAATTAATTGTTGAAAAATTTACTATATAAAAGGCAATCCCTGGCGTAATTAAAATTTGCGACAGTAGAAAATTATTTTTTGAATAATTTACTATAGAAAAGGCAATCCCTGGCGCAATTAAAATTTGCGACAGTAAAAAATTATTTTTTGAATAATTTACTATATAAAAGGCAATCCCTGGCGTAGTTAAAATTTGCGACAGTAGAAAATTATTTTTTGAATAATTTACTGTAGAAAAGGCAATCCCTGGCGCAATTAAAACTTGCGATAGTAAAAAATTATTTTTTGAATAATTTACTATAGAAAAGGCAATCCCTGGCGTAATTAAAATTTGCGACAGTGGAAAATTATTTTTTGAATAATTTACTATAGAAAAGGCAATCCCTGGCGTAATTAAAATTTGCGACAGTAAAAAATTATTTTGTGAGAAATTTACTATAGAAAAGGCAATCCCTGGGATATTTAAAATTTGCGACAGTAGAAAATTATTTTTTGAATAATTTACTATAGAAAAGGCAATCCCTGGCGTAATTAAAACTTGCGATAGTAAAAAATTATTTTTTGAAAAATTTACTATAGAAAAGGCAATCCATGGCGTAATTAAAATTTGCGACAGTTGAAAATTATTTTTTGAATAATTTACTATAGAAAAGGCAATCCCTGGCGCAATTAAAATTTGCGACAGTAAAAAATTATTTTTTGCAAAATTTACTATAGAAAAGGCAATCCCTGGCGCAATTACAATTTGCGACAGTTGAAAATTATTTTTTGAATAATTTACTATAGAAAAGGCAATCCCTGGTGCACTTAAAATTATTTTTTGCAAAATTTTATATAGAAAAGGCAATCCCTGGCGCACTTAAAATTTGCGACAGTAGAAAATTAATTTGTGAAAAATTTACCTGGCGAAATTGAAATTTGCGAGAGTAAAAAATTATTTTTTGAATAATTTACTATAGAAAAGGCAATCCCTGGGATATTTAAAATTTGCGACAGTAGAAAATTATTTTTTGAATAAATTACTTTAGAAAAGGCAATCCCTGGCGCAATTACAATTTGCGACAGTAGAAAATTATTTTTTGAATAATTTACTATCGAAAAGGCAATCCCTGGCGCAATTAAAATTTGCGACAGAAAAAATTATTTTTTGAATAATTTACTATAGAAAAGGCAATCCCTGGCGTAATTAAAATTTGCGACAGTAAAAAATTATTTTTTGAATAATTTACTATAGAAAAGGCAATCCCTGGCGCACTTAAAATTTGCGACAGTAGAAAATTATTTTTTGAATAATTTACTATAGAAAATGCAATCCCTGGCGTAATTAAAATTTGCGACAGTAGAAAATTATTTTTTGAATAATTTACTGTAGAAAAGGCAATACCTGGCGTAATTAAAATTTGCGACAGTAGAAAATTATTTTTTGAATAATTTACTATAGAAAAGGCAATCCCTGGCGTATTTAAAATTTGCGACAGTATAAAATTAATTGTTGAAAAATTTACTATATAAAAGGCAATCCCTGGCGTAATTAAAATTTGCGACAGTAGAAAATTATTTTTTGAATAATTTACTATAGAAAAGGCAATCCCTGGCGCAATTAAAATTTGCGACAGTAAAAAATTATTTTTTGCAAAATTTACTATAGAAAAGGCAATCCCTGGCGCAATTACAATTTGCGACAGTTGAAAATTATTTTTTGAATAATTTACTATAGAAAAGGCAATCCCTGGTGCACTTAAAATTATTTTTTGCAAAATTTTATATAGAAAAGGCAATCCCTGGCGCACTTAAAATTTGCGACAGTAAAAAATTATTTTTTGAATAATTTACTATCGAAAAGGCAATCCCTGGCGCAATTAAAATTTGCGACAGAAAAAATTATTTTTTGAATAATTTACTATAGAAAAGGCAATCCCTGGCGTAATTAAAATTTGCGACAGTAAAAAATTATTTTTTGAATAATTTACTATAGAAAAGGCAATCCCTGGCGCACTTAAAATTTGCGACAATAAAAAATTATTTTTTGAATAATTTACTATAGAAAAGGCAATCCCTGGCGTAATTAAAATTTGCGACAGTAAAAAATTATTTTTTGAATAATTTACTATAGAAAAGGCAATCCCTGGCGCAATTACAATTTGCGACAGTTGAAAATTATTTTTTGTATAATTTACTATAGAAAAGGCAATCCCTGGCGCAATTAAAATTTGCGACAGTAAAAAATTATTTTTTGCAAAATTTACTATAGAAAAGGCAATCCCTGGCGCACTTAAAATTTGCGACAGTAAAAAATTATTTTTTGAATAATTTACTATAGAAAAGGCAATCCCTGGCGTAATTAAAATTTGCGACAGTATAAAATTATTTTTTGAATAATTTACTATAGAAAAGGCAATCCCTGGCGTAATTAAAATTTGCGACAGTAGAAAATTATTTTTTGAATAATTTACTATGTAAAAGGCAATCCCTGGCGCAATTAAAATTTGAGACAGTATAAAATTATTTTTTGAATAATTTACTATAGAAAAGGCAATCCCTGGCGTAATTAAAATTTGCGACAGTAGAAAATTATTTTTTGAATAATTTACTGTAGAAAAGGCAATCCCTGGCGTAATTAAAATTTGCGACAGTAGAAAATTATTTTTTGAATAATTTATTATAGAAAAAGCAATCCCTGGCGTATTTAAAATTTGCGACAGTATAAAATTAATTTTTGAAAAATTTACTATATAAAAGGCAATCCCTGGCGTAATTAAAATTTGCGACAGTAGAAAATTATTTTTTGAATAATTTACTATAGAAAAGGCAATCCCTAGCGCAATTAAAATTTGCGACAGTAAAAAATTATTTTTTGCAAAATTTACTATAGAAAAGGCAATCCCTGGCGTAATTAAAATTTGCGATAGTAAAAAATTATTTTTTGAATGATTTACTATAGAAAAGGCAATCCCTGGCGTAATCAAAATTTGCGACTGTTGAAAATTATTTTTTGAATAATTTACTATAGAAAAGGCAATCCCTGGCGTAATTAAAATTTGCGTCAGTATAAAATTATTTTGTGAGAAATTTACTATAGAAAAGGCAATCCCTGGCGTAATTAAAATTTGCGACAGTAGAAAATTATTTTTTGAATAATTAACTAAAGAAAAGGCAATCCCTGGCGTAATTAAAATTTGCGACAATATAAAATTATTTTTTGAATAATTTACTATAGAAAAGGCAATCCCTGGCGTAATTAAAATTTGCGACAGTATAAAATTATTTTGTGAGAAATTTACTATAGAGAAGGCAATCCCTGGCGTAATTAAAATTTGCGACAGTAGAAAATTATTTTTTGAATAATTTACTATAGAAAAGGCAATCCCTGGCGCAATTACAATTTGCGACAGTAGAAAATTATTTTTTGAATAATTTACTATAGAAAAGGCAATCCCTGGCGTAATTAAAATTTGCGACAGTAAAAAATTATTTTTTGAATAATTTACTATAGAAAAGGCAATCCCTGGCGTAATTAAAATTTGCGACAGTAGAAAATTATTTTTGAATAATTTACTATAGAAAAGGCAATCCCTGGCGCAATTAAAATTTGCGACAGTATAAAATTATTTTTTGAAAAGTTTACTATAGAAAAGGCAATCCCTGGGATATTTAAAATTTGCGACAGTAGAAAATTATTTTTTGAATAGTTTACTATAGAAAAGGCAATCCCTGGCGTAATTAAAACTTGCGACAATTGAAAATTATTTTTTGAATAATTTACTATAGAAAAGGCAATCCCTGGCGTAATTAAAATTTGCGACAGTAAAAAATTATTTTTTTAATAATTTACTATAGAAAAGGCAATCCCTGGCGTAATTAAAATTTGCGACAGTAAAAAATTATTTTTTGAATAATTTACTATAGAAAAGGCAATCCCTCGCGTAATTAAAATTTGCGACAGTAAAAAATTATTTTTTGAATAATGTACTATAGAAAAGGCAATCCCTGGCGCACTTAAATTTGCGACAGTAAAAAATTATTTTTTTAATAATTTACTATAGAAAAGGCAATCCCTGGCGCAATTACAATTTGCGACAGTTGAAAATTATTTTTTGAATAATTTACTATAGAAAAGGCAATCCCTGGCGCAATTAAAATTTGCGACAGTTGAAAATTATTTTTTGAATAATTTACTATAGAAAAGGCAATCCCTGGGATATTTAAAATTTGCGACAATAGAAAATTATTTTTTGAATAATTTACTATAGAAATGGCAATCCCTGGCGTAATTAAAACTTGCGACAGTTGAAAATTATTTTTTGAATAATTTACTATAGAAAAGGAAATCCCTGGAGTAATTAAAATTTGCGACAGTAGAAAATTATTTTTTGAATAATTTACTGTAGAAAAGGCAATCTCTGGCGCAATTAAAACTTGCGATAGTAAAAAATTATTTTTTGAATAATTTACTATAGAAAAGGCAATCCCTGGCGTAATTAAAATTTGCGACAGTAGAAAAGTTATTTTTTGGAATAATTTACTATAGAAAAGGCAATCCCTGGGATATTTAAAATTTGCGACAGTAGAAAATTATTTTTTGAATAATTTACTATAGAAAAGGCAATCCTGGCGCACTTAAAATTTGCGACAGTAGAAAATTATTTTTTGAATAATTTACTATAGAAAAGGCAATCCCTGGCGCAATTAAAATTTGCGACAGTAGAAAATTATTTTTTGAATAATTTACTATAGAAAAGGCAATCCCTGGCGTAATTAAAATTTGCGACAGTAGAAAATTATTTTTTGAATAATTTACTATAGAAAAGGCAATCCCTGGCGTAATTAAAATTTGCGACAGTTCAAAATTATTTTTTGAATAATTTACTATAGAAAAGGCAATCCCTGGCGCACTTAAAATTTGCGACAGTAGAAAATTATTTTTTGAATAATTTACTATAGAAAAGGCAATCCCTTGCGCAATTAAAATTTGCGACAGTAGAAAATTATTTTTTGAATAATTTACTATAGAAAAGGCAATCCCTGGCGTAATTAAAATTTGCGACAGTATAAAATTATTTTTTGAATAATTTAC
>CAWVNZ010000382.1:41820-108224 GCA_963930735.1 Dioctria linearis | reverse complement strand
TTTATAAAAGATAGTTCCAGCTTGGGCCACTCTCGCGGCATGACTTTACGTCGATTCTACAATCAAAAGCCCCAAACAATCATCTTGCCAAAAGAAAGTAACTTGACAAGATTAACAAATAAATCACACGAGAACAGCACATGGAGGTCTACAATTGGTTCTGTCCACATAAGAGTAAGTACATAAGAGTAAGTACACCCCAAGAGCAGAAAAAAGGTAAATTATGCTTCTCATCAATCTACAATGGGATTTAAATAACCCATTTCAAACAAAAACCAACTATGGAGTTCCATACGTATTTCCTGTAACACAAAACAAATGGCAGTCTAAGATTGAGTACTAAATTACAGCCCTTCAATACGTTGATACCATTTAGCCCAATAAAGTGCATTTAAAAGGAAAAAATTTTTTTTCTTTCTTTCATTTTTTCTGAAATAAAATAAAATAATTTTTTTGTTTTGTTTCCGTGCATTGCTAACAATTGCACATATATACCTACGCACACAAAAAAAATCAAACAAATAAACAAAATACCCCACGAAACATTTATTTCCTCCTAACCAACATTTTTTTTCTTTCTTTTTTCTCTCTTCATTTCACAAAATTTCATATCCATGCAAAATTTTGACTTAATTAATAAAACCATAAGTGGTAAGATCTTTACATTTGAAAGACATTTTAGCCTTTCAACGGGGGCAGTATGTTCGAACCAAATCGGTTCGAATATATTTTTGTTTTTACCGATTACTTTTAAAGGGAAAATATCCTGAAAACAAAGCCATGTATTTGTCATCTACATAGCACATTGCACAAATACAACACAACAATATAGCCTCATTGAGCAGATCAAATTAAAATTCTTATCATATGATTGAAGCAATTAGATTCGTGCTAAAAACAATTGCTGAAAAAAGCAAAACAAATTCAATCTAATTAAAAATTTTCCCAAAAATAGGTACAACATGTAACCAAAGCATGTGTTGTCATGTAGCATATAATGCATGGCACAAATACAGCCAGATCAAGCAGATAAATTTGCAACTCTATCGTCATTATAAGTACTATCGAACGGGATATTCTTCTCTACGTGATAGAGATAACATTTTTTGCAAATATACAGAATTCAATTTAACACAGCAGCATGGGTTGCTTAAAATTTCTTGTTGCATTTTTGTTAGTTGCTATGCATATTTTATCTCTAGTACCGCACTACTCCATCATTGGTGTCGTGTGCAAGCAAGGGATATATAAACAGCAATTTAACTTGACTCGATCTCTTTTTCAGTTTGGCAGTGGAGTGAGTGACTTGATAATTTTTCTTAGTGGTATTTCCTAGTGTTGTGAATTTTTATTAACAGTCTAACACTTTGTTTGGTGGACAATTGAAATAAATTTTTCCTATTCTGGGTTGCGACTAGATTAGGAGATTTATTTGGATTGCGACTAAATAAAGATTCTTATTACGGTTAACGACTGTGATCAGAAATTTTACTAATACTATACACTTTATTGTGGGTAGCGACTACAATAAAGATTCTTATTACGGGTAACGACTGTAATAAGAAATTTTACTAATACTATACGCTTTATTGTGGGTAGCGACTACAATAAAGATTCTTATTACGGGTAACGACTGTGATAAGAAATTTTACTAATACTATACACTTTATTGTGGGTAACGACTACAATAAAGATTCTTATTACGGGTAACGACTGTAATAAGAAAAACTACTAACATTAAACACTTTATTATGGGTAACGACTACAATGGAGATTCTTATTACGGGTAACGACTGTACTAAGACAATTACTAACAAAACACTTTATTGTGGGTAACGACTACAATAAAGATTCTTATTACGGGTAACGACTGTAATAAGAAAATTACTAACAAAACACTTTATTGTTGGTAACGACTATAATAAAGATTCTTATTACGGGTAACGACTGTAATAAGAAAATTACTAATAAAACTCTTTGTTGTAGGTAACGACTGCAATAAAGATTCTGTGGGTTTCGACTGCAGTAAGAACTACTCACCTCACTTTATTCTGGGTATCGACCAGAATAAAGAATATCTCAATCCCAACCTCAATTAAAGTTATTAAAATCAAGTCAATCAACTGCCAAACATAAATCAGGTGAGTACAAAGTTTATTGCAACAACATTATTATATTTATTATATATCTTATATTTTCCGTTTATTGAAATTTGATAAAGTGAGCTATTAGTATTTTACATTTATCGAGTATTAAAGCTCTAGTTCATAAGTGAATTGTATAATTTGTAGACATACAATTAAAACCACTAACTTTATACCAGTGGCATCAATTCTCACCACATTTTTCATTTATTGCATGTACGCTCTGACTACGGGCAGTATATTTCATGGTCCTTCGCAGCCAAATTTATAGTCTAGTGATATATATTCTTAGTTCTTTCAAACATGTCTGCACTTCAAAAACTTTTCGCTAACCAAGTCACCTCTGCACAAATATTCCAAAAATCGTTCAATAACTACTGTTCAAACTCATCATCAATAGCCATAGATATACCTTAAGATATCATAAAATTTTTATTATGAATTATATTCATAATCTTCACAGCAGAATTCATTGTAAATTTTGAAATTTAACTCTAAAATGAAACTAATTTCTAATAGCCAACCATAAGTAATTCACACAAGATAATAAAATTCTGCTGAAACTTTGTTTTTCCATAGATGTAATTACGAGCACACAATTTTTACCTGCAAAAAGTTCTTGTTATCGGAGCTGTTTGATTCGCGGTGAGAAAATTTCTGCATTAAAAGCATTAAATGCTTACGCAGGTGAAAATTTGTGCTCGCTCGTAAAAATGTGAATTAAAATGTGAAAATATTATATAATCTCCTGTTTGTTTCCCAAATTGATTTTGAGTGTGAGAATATGGTCATTACACCTGTGTGATGGCTATATAATTTATATAAATAATAAATTGAACCCCGATGGGGACATAATGGTTTAATAATTCAAAGTGAAAACTGCGTTTCTTATTTTTGCCTACATCGATTTAGCTGGATGCATAGGTATTGTACCTAAGCATCAATCTCATCAGTGTCACGGTATTGTACCCTGACAAATCAACACCCGCAGCGGCTGATAAAGGAATTAGTCGCTAAATAAACATTCTGGTAACCCCGACGTGATCCAGGCGACACGCTTGTGATACCTTCACTCAATAGCATCAAGACTTCAATCGTTTCACGCTGAAGAGACGTGATCCAGGAGACACGCTTGTGTTACCTTCACTCAATAGCATCAAGACTTCAATCGTTTCACGCTGAAGAGACGTGATCCAGGCGATACGCTTGTGATACGTAAATCTAATCAACATTTATTGCACAAAAGGTCCAATCCTCGCAACTAAGGGGGCGCGATCTAGGCAAGTTGGTTATCATCACTGTGCTGAATTCAGAATAGAGTCAATTGCCGTCACAATGGAGAAATTGTCCGCTCGACAAGAGCGGAAAGCAAATCCAGGCAATCATCGAAAGTTACAGAAATGATCCTCCCAGTTTCAAGACTTCTGCGTATTACCAGCAGAAGCTAGGGCTGTTGGAAGAAGCCTGGGATTCCTTCGAGAAAACAGACAGCGACATCAGACGGCAATACGGAGATCAACTCCAGCATGCTTATTTCACCAAAGACTACTACGAAGCCATAAGAGTAATTTTTGAAAGGTACTCGAATCAATTTAAGGAGAAACTATCCGAAATTCATGAAGAAGCCACTACAATAGATAAATTAGTGGCAACCCAAGGCAGCATAGAAAAGGCCATTCAGCAGCTTTTCGAAAATTTCGGCAAAGAAAAGATAGCTCGTAGAACATCTGAAGTCACACACAAATACAAGCGGAATCTGGGTGAGCAATGGACCCAGATTGTCAAGAACGACAATCAACTCAGAGAATTGCAAGCTGAGAACAAGGATAATCCCTACTTCGCTAAAAATTACTTTGAGAAGGTTCAAGCACAATATCTAACGTTCTTAGAAAAATAATGGAACGATTAGAGAAATGTCCAGAATCTGGTGGCAGTTCACAAACCACGGAGGTGCACAAAACGGGGAAGAGAACAATGCCGAATCTCAGCCATCTCAAAATAATATTAATGCAGGAGAAGATGTAGCCAAGGTGGTAAGGAAGCAGAAAGCAATAATCAAATCTCTGCGTCGACTTTTAGCAAGGCTCAGCGAAGATAATCAGCACATCTCGAAGCAGGCATGCGAAGCAAAAATATCAACTATTACGCGCTATTGGAATCAAATTGAGACGTTTCATCAAAGTATTTGCGAGCTCACCGATGATCCAACTAGTCACGGCTTTAATTCTGCTGATTACTTTAACTTGGAGGAACTTGTACAAGAAACGCTAATACAGCTTTCAGAAAAGTTATCCATGTTGTACTCGGCTACTTCCAATACCGCGACGTTATCCAGTTCAATAATGAAACTACCAAAGATAACCTTGCCCCAACTTCGATGGGGACTATTTAAAATGGCGGCAATTCTATGACCCTTTTAATCAAATGGTTCATAATCAGCCATAGGGGCTTGTCAAAAAATGTGGTATTTGAAATCACATTTAACCGGGGAAGCTGAGAAACTTGTTCGCCATCTAAGCTTGTCTGATGAGAATTACGTCGCTGCCTGGACAATGTTAAAAACCGCTATGACAGCCATAGGCTGTTTGTCACGGCATTATTGAATAAACTACTGTCTCAACAGAACATAATGTCCGAAAGTTCAGCTGCAATCAAATCACTTCATGAGACCACCCAAGAATGCTTATTGGGATTAGAAAACCTTGGAATCAATACCACCAATTGGGATCCTTTGCTGTTTTATCTGTTATCTAGAAAGCTGGATACAACCACTCATGGATTATATGAGCAGTCACTGTCCCATCCAAAAAGGCTGCAGCCCATAAAAAGTTTCTAGATTTTTTGGAAACACGATTTCATCACTAGAGGTTTTGGGAAGTAAAGCCAGAAGCCCCGAAAAGTATCAAGGAAGACTTTCAGCGAAATCACTTACGTCTATCGCCAAGGTTACTCAACAAAGTATGTTTTGCAAGGGGAATCATCCGCTGTTCGCGTGTCAAGAATTTCTACGAATACAGCAATATCGTCGACTGACCTTCCTTAGAAAGACCAACTTGTGCACGAACTGTCTCAAGCCAGGACATTGTGCATCGCAATGTACTTCAAGAGGATGTTCTAAGTGCTCAAAAATGCATAACACTTTGGTGCACCTAGAGAAGGTGTCAACTCCAGTTCCTAAGAATAGCCAGCCATTATACACAAATACACAATTGAAGGTCAAGGAAGAAGTCGTCAATTCGCCTCAAGAGACTGTGCCCATATTGAAAGAGAATGCAACCACACTCTCAATACACGGCACTCGCCAAAAGAGAGGTTACGTCATCTTGGGCACTGCACTTATCAAACTCGTAAATCATGAGGGCAAAACCGTAGAGTGTAGAGCCATTCTGGACTCCGGATCGCAGCTAAATTTGGTGACAGAGAAATTAGTTAAAGAACTTGGATTAAACGAAACGTCTGAGCTCATGCAAATTTAAGGTGTTGGACAAAGCAAGCAACAAACACAAAAACGAGTCAATGTTCTATTACAGTCAAGAACAAATGGATTTTGTAGCAGACTGGAAGCCTTTGTTTTACCCAGGTTCACCTCTCATCAACCAACGCAATTAGTAGACCACTACAGATTGGCCGATTCCCTGCAATGTGTCACTGGCCGATCCGCAATTCCACCGACCAGTCGAGTCGATTTCCTGATCGAGGCAGAAATATATTGTCAAATCATGTCAATTGGTCAAATAAGGTTGGCAGACAACTTACCAACCCTACAGAATACAGTGTTTGGATGGGTGGAATCTGGAAAGGTTGACGGAAAATCCCCAAATACTTTAACATGTGGCATTTGTAGTGAGGATGAAAGGACTGAACAACAAATAGAAAAATTCTGGAAATTGGAAGAAGTTGATTCAGCATATGAAGAAAACAACATTAAAATTTCAGAACAGCGATGCGTAAATCATTTTAAGCAAAATATGAAGAGAAACCAAGAAGGAAGGTTCATAGTAAGGTCTGCCCTTCTTACAGAATCCCAAGGCATTGGGGGAATCAAAAACCATTGCACTTAATAGATTCTTATCATTGGAACGGAAACTTGGCAGGCAACCTATCCTCAAGGCACAGTATACTGACTTTATTCGGGAATACATCAGGGCTAGTCCACATGGACCAAGTAAATCCTCTTGAAATAAGTAAGCCACACTATTTCTTGCCACATCATTGCGTCAAAAAACCGGATAGCAGTACTACTAAGATCCGAGTAGTATTCGACGCATCCGCGAAAACGTCATCAAACATTTCACTCAAACAACGACATCCTGTACAAGGGGCCTACTATCCAGGCCGAATTTTTCTCCATTCTGTTACCATTCAGGCTGCCGAGATTCGTTTTTACTGCCGATATAGAGAAAATGTATCGGCAAGTTTGTTTAGATGATAAAGATCAAATATTCCAACTCATTTTATGGAGGGAAGATCCAAATAAACCCATAAATTATACAAACTTCGAACTGTGACATACGGGACGGCAGCTGCTCCTTTCCTAGCAACAAAGTGCTTAGAATCCCTAGCGGAAGCAGAAAAGGCAAGATTCCCACTAGTATCAGAAACTCTCGGAAGAGATTTTTATGTTGATGACGTGATGACTGGTTCCAATAGTTTATCTGAAGCACAGGAAATTCAAAGGCAGCTAAAAAACTTCTTCAATCAGGAGGTTTCAACCTCCGGAAGTGGTGCGCGAATCATCCGCAATTACTGCAAGGAATTCCGGAAGAAGATATCGAGCTACTTCACTGAAGCAACTGAAGGTCATATAAAGACTCTCGGTTTAACTTGGCTTCCGAAATCTGATGTATTTTCCATAAACACAACATGGAGTGACAGTAAAAGGGTTACAAAACGATCAGTATTATCGGACACTGCTCACATTTTTGATCCCCTAGGATTGGTAAATCCTGTTACAGTGACTGCAAAATGTTCATACAAAAGCTGTGGACACTTAAATTGGACTGGGACGCAGCCTTACCATTAGAAATGCACACTAACTGGCTCATATTTCGTGAGGGACTCAAGGCGCTTATCGATATCAAAGTTCCGCGACATGTATTTTCAAATCAACAGCCGCGGTCCACACAGATCCATGCATTTTCCGACTCATCTGAAAAGGCATATGGCTCCGCGATCTACATCAGGTCGATATGTGAAGATGGTGTTGTAATTGTACGACTATTATGCGCAAGGTCCAAGGTAGCACCCATCAAAACTGTAACATTTCCTCGGCTGGAATTATGTGCCGCAAAATTAGCTGCTCAGTTAGTTCAACGAGTTACAAGGGACCTAAGACTGCACAACATACCAACATACTTCTGGACAGACTCAGAAATTGTGCTTGCTTGGATCTATTCTGAGTCTTCATCTTACATCACTTTTGTGGCTAACAGGGTTGCCAGCATTCAAAGGTTATCGGATATAGAGCAATGGCGTCATGTTAAGTCCAGTGATAATCCTGCCGACATTGCGTCACGCGGAATGCTCGCAGAAAAATTAGCAAATTGCAGTACGTGGTTCTATGGAACTCCGTTCCTGCATAGATCAGAGGGATATTGGCCCCCCAAATATTCGAAAGTGAGTATTGACTTAGAGAGAAAAAGGTCCAAAGTAGTACTCACTGCAAGCAACATATAGTCATCACTCATTAGCACCATCAATCATGGTAATTCATTCAGAAGTCTCCAAAGGGTGATCGGATATACTCTGCGATTCGCTCATAATGCAAGAAAAAGTGAGCGACAAACGAGACACACTGGCTCTATAAGAACCGAAGAATTGAACAGAGCACTCATCTTCATTCTGAAGGAAATACAGCATGAAGGGTTCACAAGAAGTAAGACCTGAGTCAATTGAATCAAACTGGAACCATCAATAATAGTAGTCCAATAAGTAGCCTAGCCCCATTTCTTGACGACGAAACCGGACTCATCAGAGTAGGGGGCAGATTAAAACACTTCAATTTGTCGTACGATGCAAAACATCCCATACTGCTGCCGTATTCTCATCATTTAACGAAGTTAATAATGACTGACATCCACATCGACAATCTACATGCTGGTCCACAAACATTACTTGCAATCACCCGACAAAGGTACTGGCCAGTCAAGCGGAAGACAATTGCTAGATCAATTGTACAGAATTTCATTCGCTGCAACAGAATGAAACCTAAGCTACTGACCCAGCTCATGGGAAATCTTCCCTCGGCCCTGGTACAACCCGCAAGACCGTTCATAAGATCTGGAGTAGACTTCTGTGGTCCAATTTGGACACATTATAAGTTAAGGGGAAAACATCCTCAAAAGACTTACTTGGCAGTGTTCTGTTGCTTTGCCACAAAGGCAACTCATCTTGAAGTTGTCAGTGACTTAACCACAGATGGTTTTCTTGGCGCACTTAAACGTTTCATCGCCAGACGAGGCCATTGCAAGGATCTGTACTGTGATAACGCCACCAATTCTGTGAGAGCAAGATACCGAATCGAGGAGCTCCAAGACATATTATATCCCAGTGAAGCTCAAGAAAAGATTTCGTCATTGTGTCACAAAAAAGGAATGGAGTTTCATTTTATTCCACCACGTGTCCCACATTTTGGTGGTCTGTGGGAAGCTGCAATAAAGTCAGCAAAGACACTGCTACAAAAATCTCTAGCATCAGCCTCTCTGACTTACGAGGAGTTGTCAACAGCAGCAACTGAAATCCAGGCAATTTTAAATTCAAGGCCAATTACTCTATTATCATCAGATCCTAACGACTTGACGGCATTAACACCAGGACATTTTCTAATCGGAGGGCCTCTAACAGCAATCGTCGACCCACATTCAAGCGAGCATAAAATGAGTTTAGTGCAAAGAGGGAAGCTGGTCTCACACGTCAAACAAGAATTTTGGAGTAGATAGTCAAATGAGTACCTATGCGACTTGCAACACAGACATAAATGGAAGCGGCCATTCCAGAATGCTCATCCGGAATGATGGTGTTAGTAAAAGAAGACAATTTACCACCTCTCAAATGGCAGATCGGAAGAATTACTCAGATTGTCAAGGGAAATGACGGCCTTGAGCGAGTTGCTGATGTTAAAACTACTTCTGGAATCATGAGAAGGCCAATACATAAATTGGCACCACTACCAATAGACACTGAGGATAATCAAAAATCGAACCCGAGCACGGAAGAATCATCAAGACCGTCAAGAGACAATGAAAGAGATCAGCATTCTGAGTCCACTCCTGCCAAAAAAAGACGATCATCTCAGAACTCAGCACTGAGCGCATTTTTTCTAACATGCCTTATTATGTCCATACTTGGAAATCCACCAGTACAAATAGTACCATTCGTATCGCAGCCGGGAGTCTACTTCGAGAGTCTAGGAGCAACCAATCTAATCTCCAACAAGTGGAACCTAGTGGTATATTATGACATGAAAGGCTATTGGAAGGAGTACCAATCCATAAAAGGCGGCATTCATAAGCTACACACCGCATGCGACCTTCTAGTAGATAAAACCTACTGCTCGGTGATCACAAGGCAGGCGACACTACCACAGGAGGAGCTTAGCAACAGCAATGAGCTATTAGTGGCAACACCTCGAGAAAAGAATTGCACGAGCACCGTTAAATATTGTGGGTAATTTGGCTAGCTCTCTTTTCGGGGTGCTCGACTCCGAATATGCAGAAAAAATGGCTCTCACTATTGACAAGGTTAGAATTAATGAAGAACATCTCCTAAACTTAGTCAAAAATCAGACTTCCATAATTGAATCAACTACAAATATACTGAAAAGAGATGAGGACAATATCCAAAATCAATTTAAAGAAGTAGACGCTCATCTTGACCAAATAAAAAACTATGTCCACAATATCACCGAAGCGCTACATCAGCAGAAATTATCCGAGCTTTTCACATCACTAGCTTTACAGATAACTTTAATGTCTTCAAGTTTTCGATACGCGCAGACTGCCATTGTTGATGTATTAATGGATACCCACCACGGAAAAATCAACCCTCAACTTCTTACTCCGAAGCAATTAAAAGAAGCTTTGGCTACGGTCAAAGATCACTTGCCATCCAGCCTCAGACTACCTGGACAAAGGGACAATCTGCTTAAACTCTATAACCTGATGACAGTAGAAGGCCGGATGACTGCAAGATATGCTATATTTAGAATAAAATTATCTTTGTTCGCATTTGAACAATTCGAACTATTCCGCATCATTCTCCCGTTCCCGTAGCAGTAAACAACACCATGGTGGCTATCAAGCCTTCAACTGATTTTATAGTAGTTATTTTGCACCGCGATCAATACTACCCACTCAGCGAACAAGAACTGAACACTTGCGTAGTTTTGGCGAAGCTTCCCACATATGCAAACAGAAACATCCAATCTACCGAAAGGGGGCAAATATCACATCCTGCGAAATGAGCTTCATGAATCATCTACCACCATCACCTAGCTGTCGAACAATGAATGCTGAAAATATCCCCAAGTGGATTTAACTATATAATCCTAATCAATGGATTTACGCAATAAAGGATATAACTACCATAAACGTAGTCTGTGGAACAGATGTAATTCAACAAATCCTGGCAGGTTCCGGAATTTTGAAAATTCAAGCCAACTGCGCAGTGAAGCAAGAACTTGTTACTCTCCAATTGCACAATGTCTATCCCAGCACACTTCGAGCCTCATTCATGCCAACTGTAAATATCAAGGATTTCATATCATCCGATCAACTGGCTGACCTATCCTACATACCAGTTCAATTTCAAAATCATCAGGCCGAACTTACCCAGTTACATCAAAGATTCACCGAACTAAAGGAGACCCAAAGGCTACCAAAGGACTTAAAATCAATAGATATTCATCAATTAACCTTAGGATACGTAGCCTTAATTCTGGGAACCATTATTGGTATCAGCATACTTTACAGATGTGTAAAGAAAAGACTCAACCGCCATAAAGAAAACAGCCCAACTCCGAGACCGCGTCAAACACCCCCTCAGATGCTTACAGTCAGCATAAACGAAGACGATGGTTGAACTAATAGTCCAACGAGGGGGAGGATGTTCAAACTCATCATCAATAGCAATAGATATACCTTAAGATATCATAATATTTTTATTATGAATTATATTCATAATCTTCACAGCAGAATTCATTGTAAATTTTGAAATTTAACTCTAAAATGAAACTAATTTCTAATAGCCAACCATAAGTAATTCACACAAGATAATAAAATTCTGCTGAAACTTTGTTTTTCCATAGATCTAATTACGAGCACACAATTTTTACCTGCAAAAAGTTCTTGTTATCGGAGCCGTTTGATTCGCGGTGAGAAAATCTCTGCATTAAAAACAATAAATGCTTACGCAGGTGAAAATTTGTGCTCGCTCGTAAAAATATGAATTAAAATGTGAAAATATTATATAATTTCCTGTTTGTTTCCCAACTTGATTTTGAGTGTGAGAATATGGTCATTACACCTGTATGATGGCTATATAATTTATATAAATAATAAATTGAACCCCGAAGGGGACATAATGGTTTAATAATTCAAAGTGAAAACTGCGTTTGTTATTTTTCCCTACATCGATTTAGCTGGATGCATAGGTATTGTACCTAAGCATCAATCTCATCAGTGTCACGGTATTGTACCCTGACAAATCAACACCCGCAGCGGCTGATAAAGGAATTAGTCGCTAAATAAACAACTACAAAAATACTGATGTAGAAAACGAACGAGAGGACTTATTTCTGAGCGGTTAATCGCCCTAAACGAAATTTGGGCCGACTATAAGAACAGGCATTATTCGATTCTCCAAGCTACTCAGGCTTTAGAAGATAGCGAATTGCAAAACTGCGATTATTTTGCAAAAGATCAGTTTTCAAGCGTGGAAGATAAATACTACACGTTTCGAAGTATTCTCGATGCACGAGATGCATTCGATATAAAACTAGAATCAAAGCCAAACACGGAGAATGAATATTCTTCCTTTCTGAGATTGCCTAGCATCACAATACCAAAATTCTCTGGGTCATATGAGTCATGGAAGTCATTTCACGATCCATTCCATTCCTGGAATTATACAAATGCTGCGCTACCACCAGTGCAGAAATTTCATTACTTGAAATCAAGTGATTCTGGAGAAGCAGAACACTTATTGCGTCAACTTCCTATGACCAACTCCAGTTATGACAGCGCATGGAAGATATTGTTTAACAGGTATGACAACAAGCGAGTGTTAATTAATGCTCAGCTAAAAATTCTATTCAATTTGTCTAAAGAAGCAGCCAGGGCTATAAAAACAGTTCTGGACAAATCTTCCGAATGTATATACGAACTCGAAGCATTAGAAGTCCCCACTAAACACTGGGATACAATCTTAATTTATATGCTAGTGCAGTGCTTGCCAGCAGAAACTCATCGCTTATGGGAACAAGAAGTGAATAGTACAAATGAACTTCCTAACTTCCGAACTATAGCAGCAATTTCAGAAGCAAAACCATATTCCGTAAACAAACCAGCTCAAATTCCAAAAGCATCCACTCACCTTTCATCATCTGGTGACAGATGTATAATGTGCAAAGGGAAACATCGGATATTCAAATGTCCAAAATTTATTAAACAAGACGTAGATTCAAGATTCAAAATTGTCTCGTCAAACAACTTGTGCATTAACTGCCTTTCAAAAGGTCACAACTCGAAGTTTTGCTCAAGCAAATTCACGTGTCAGCGATGTGGAAGGGAACATCATTCCTTACTCCATAGGAATAACGCAATTCCACAGGGTTTGATCAAAGCATCAGAAACCCCAGATAAACAAGTTCAATCTTCACCTTTCACATCCAATCTTCACACGCTTCACGCGAATCAATCAGCACGAACTACACAAGCCTTGCTTGCCACAGCATTGGTGAAAGTTCCGTCAAAAAAGGGTAACATGCTTACTCTACGAGCCTTGATTGACTCAGGCTCTCAAGTCACGTTCAATACACAAGCCGCCGCACGAAAGCTGCAATTGGAAATTGTGAACACGTCGACACAAATCACTGGCTTAGGACAGTCAGAAGCTGCGTTTGTCAAAAACCAAGCAGCAATTAACATACACCCTTATTCAACATCGAATAAAGCGACCACAATTAATGCCCTTATCGTGAATACTATCACAGATATATTACCTCCGTCCACCATTTCAAACAAGGAATGGAGTCATGTACGTGATCTGCAACTCGCCGATCCATACTTTTTCAAGCCAGGAAAAATCGACCTGCTCTTAGGAGCGGATGTATACGGAGAAATCCTCTTAGAAGGATTACGAAAAGGTCCTCAAGGAACACCAATCGCGCAAAATAGCACGCTCGGTTGGATTCCTTTCGGAGGTCTAAAAAACACTTCCACAATCTCCACAGCGTCTACTTTAACAGCAAACGCTCACTACGAGCATAAGTCTTCACTGGATAAACTTCAACGACGGTTTCGAAAGACCGAAAAGGTTACTCCAGGAAGACAACTATATAAAGAAGCTCTCTCTTATTATATAATATCTTAAATGAATTATACTGTTTATTTTAATGTTCTAACTCTATCTTGTACAAATTGGAAAGATCCTTAAATCTTAATTGTGCAATTTTTCATGAATAAATTTGAATTGAATTGAATTGAATTGAATTGAATTGAATATTGTGAAGATTATCACCAAAAAACTAATTATCTAACCGCCAACGGCCAATATCAAGATCATTTTTCCTTTATAAAAGATAGTTCCAGCTTGGGCCACTCTCGCGGCATGACTTTACGTCGATTCTACAATCAAAAGCCCCAAACAATCATCTTGCCAAAAGAAAGTAACTTGACAAGATTAACAAATAAATCACACGAGAACAGCACATGGAGGTCTACAATTGGTTCTGTCCACATAAGAGTAAGTACATAAGAGTAAGTACACCCCAAGAGCAGAAAAAAGGTAAATTATGCTTCTCATCAATCTACAATGGGATTTAAATAACCCATTTCAAACAAAAACCAACTATGGAGTTCCATACGTATTTCCTGTAACACAAAACAAATGGCAGTCTAAGATTGAGTACTAAATTACAGCCCTTCAATACGTTGATACCATTTAGCCCAATAAAGTGCATTTAAAAGGAAAAATTTTTTTTTCTTTCTTTCATTTTTTCTGAAATAAAATAAAATAATTTTTTTGTTTTGTTTCCGTGCATTGCTAACAATTGCACATATATACCTACGCACACAAAAAAATCAAACAAATAAACAAAATACCCCACGAAACATTTATTTCCTCCTAACCAACATTTTTTTTCTTTCTTTTTTCTCTCTTCATTTCACAAAAATTTCATATCCATGCAAAATTTTGACTTAATTAATAAAACCATAAGTGGTAAGATCTTTACATTTGAAAGACATTTTAGCCTTTCAACGGGGGCAGTATGTTCGAACCAAATCGGTTCGAATATATTTTTGTTTTTACCGATTACTTTTAAAGGGAAAATATCCTGAAAACAAAGCCATGTATTTGTCATCTACATAGCACATTGCACAAATACAACACAACAATATAGCCTCATTGAGCAGATCAAATTAAAATTCTTATCATATGATTGAAGCAATTAGATTCGTGCTAAAAACAATTGCTGAAAAAAGCAAAACAAATTCAATCTAATTAAAAATTTTCCCAAAAATAGGTACAACATGTAACCAAAGCATGTGTTGTCATGTAGCATATAATGCATGGCACAAATACAGCCAGATCAAGCAGATAAATTTGCAACTCTATCGTCATTATAAGTACTATCGAACGGGATATTCTTCTCTACGTGATAGAGATAACATTTTTTGCAAATATACAGAATTCAATTTAACACAGCAGCATGGGTTGCTTAAAATTTCTTGTTGCATTTTTGTTCGTTGCTATGCATATTTTATCTCTAGTACCGCACTACTCCATCATTGGTGTCGTGTGCAAGCAAGGGATATATAAACAGCAATTTAACTTGACTCGATCTCTTTTTCAGTTTGGCAGTGGAGTGAGTGACTTGATAATTTTTCTTAGTGGTATTTCCTAGTGTTGTGAATTTTTATTAACAGTCTAACACTTTGTTTGGTGGACAATTGAAATAAATTTTTCCTATTCTGGGTTGCGACTAGATTAGGAGATTTATTTGGATTGCGACTAAATAAAGATTCTTATTACGGTTAACGACTGTGATCAGAAATTTTACTAATACTATACACTTTATTGTGGGTAGCGACTACAATAAAGATTCTTATTACGGGTAACGACTGTAATAAGAAATTTTACTAATACTATACGCTTTATTGTGGGTAGCGACTACAATAAAGATTCTTATTACGGGTAACGACTGTGATAAGAAATTTTACTAATACTATACACTTTATTGTGGGTAACGACTACAATAAAGATTCTTATTACGGGTAACGACTGTAATAAGAAAAACTAGTAATATTAAACACTTTATTGTGGGTAACGACTACAATAAAGATTCTTATTACGGGTAACGACTGTACTAAGACAATTACTAACAAAACACTTTATTGCGGGTAACGACTACAATAAAGATTCTTATTACGGGTAACGACTGTAATAAGAAAATTACTAACAAAACACATTATTGTGGGTATTGACTACAATAAAGATTCTTATTACGGGTAACGACTGTAATAAGAAAATTACTAACAAAACACTTCATTGTGGGCACCTATAGCGGCACCCCATTGAACTACAGAGACTTCCAATGCAGAAGGTCCTTCTAGCTACTTATATCCTTTAATTTTTTAAATTTATTTGAAGTCATTACCTTTTATCGTTCAGGAGATATAGAATTTCAAATTATTTAAGTCCCAGGTTAATTAGGGAATTCCTTGGGGTACGTTCCATACATTATGTATGTAGTGGTGTTTTATCAATTTCTTATTTTTTTACAATCTGAGCATATGAATACTCATTGGAAAGGTATTGGTGAGTAGATTACAGAAATAACAAAAATTTCCCCCCTCAATTTTTCAGGTGATTTAGGACAAAAGACCTTTATTTTTGCAGTCTGCGCTTCCTAGCGGCGCCCCCTTGAACTACAGGGACTTCCAATGCAGGATGCCGTTATAGCTACCTATGTCCTTTAATTTTTTTTAATTTATTTGAAGTTATTACCTCTCATAGTTCAGAGGATATGAAATTTCACAGTATTTAAGTCCTAATCTAATTAGGAAATTCAGTTATACGCCAAATTATAATTTAAATGAAGTGTTTACGGATGAACAAGAAAAGTCACTACTCGATTATTTTCGGACATGTTCGAAAATATTTATGGATTACCATAATTTCAATGTCATAGGGATGCTTATGAAATGGCCGTAATGAACAGTATCAAAACTCCAGAGAAATGGAGTTGATAAGCTCGCGGGGAGATATTGGTTGCTAAATTCCGGCGAAAGGCATCCTCAATTATCTTTGCGAACTCCGGAAGGATGTAGCCTTTCAAGAGCGACATCATTCAATAAATATAATGTTAATATATTTTTTTCATAAACTCTATAACGTAATGAAAAGAAATACTAATTTTGCGGATGGTACCCATATTTTTAACCTTGATGAATCTTCGTGCGTAACTGTTCAACGCCCTCAAAAAGTGTTAGATGAAAGGGGCATTCGTCAAGTATGTCAGATGAGAAGTGCTGAAAGAGGTACCTTGGTGACGATCTGCTGCATAATAAGTGCTTCGGGACAGTCAATTCCTCCTACAGTGATTTTTCCTCGTGTTCATTTTAGGCAGCATATTCTAGTAGGATCCCCATTAGGATTAGGTACTCCTACAGGATGGATAAATGGTGCACTATTTGTGGATGTCATGAAGCATTTCATAAACATATGTAGCTCTAAAGATAATCCAACTCTATTAATCTATGACAATTATGAAGCTCACTTATCTCTGCCTATTTTAGAACTCGCCAAAGCAAATGGAATTACCATTTTAACAATTCCTTCACACTCAACAAGTAAGTTGCAACCACTTGACTTTGGGGCCTTTAAACCATTCAAGACTGCATGTATTGCCTCAATCGACTCTTGATGATGCAGTGTCCTGGAAAGCCAATTTCTATTTTTGAAATAGCTTCCTGTGTTGGGTTAGCGTATCAAAAGTGTGTCACGCCCACTAATATAATTTCGGTTTTCAAGAAAACTGGAACATACCTATATGATAGAAATGTCTTCACTGACATGATTTTTCTACCAAGCTATGTAACTGACAGACTCCAAACCGCTACTGATCGTTCTAATCTACCTTCAACATCTGACGTGTCATCTTCTTCTGCGATAACTTTGACTAATCTGCCACCAAAAGAAACCACACCAGAACCTTCAACATCATCGTCCAATATGGAATTACAAACAGAGGTGCAAAAAGGTAAGTACATACGTTACTTCGGCAGCATTTTATGCTAACTGGTAAGTAGACAATTTATCCTAAATGGTTGGATTGGAAACCTTTTTATATTTTCTTAGGTGACGTTCAGAATTTTATAAGCCCGGATCAAATTCGCAGATATTCTAAAGCAGGTCCGAGGAAAGCTCAAGCTAAAAAGCGGAGAAAGGGAAGAAGTATTATCGCTACCGACACACCTGAAAGGGACGGAATTGACGAAAGGAATACAAAAAACCACATTCCAGCTAACAAAAAAGTTAAAAATATTGCTTCTCTAGACATAGAAATAACGGAAGAGAATGATTTGGCTGAAAATAAAACTGAACTGCAACCTTTGACTGATTCTCCTAAAAGAACTCCAATTGAAGACGACTTTGTTTTAGTTAAATTTAATACGAAAAACAGGAAAGAACTTTTTTATATGGGAAAAGTAATTGGCATCAGAGACATCGATGGTGATATTCAGATAAGCTTTTTGCGAAAAAGCATTCAATATAAATTTTGAATGCCAAATGTCCCTGAAATAGATGTAAGAATGATATTACCTAGGCCTTCTTTTATTCGAGGAAAATCGAGGCAAAAATCCAGCTATAATTTTGGAGTTGATTTTTTTTTATTTGATGTTCGCTTAGCAGAAATTTAATTATCTCTTTTTTTCACTTTTTAAAAAACTGACTTAATATGATTTTACTTTCTAGCCATTTCCAAATGTACTTTATTTTGTTAATTTTATCTGAAATATAATTTTCTTTTAAGTTTTAACAGTTTGATTCACTGCAGGAAACCATTTCTAACAGTCAGTGATTTGGACTTCAAAGACGTTTTAATTTTTTTTTTTTATACTTTACAAAGCTTTTTGAAAAATTCTCATATAATCAGTTGACAGCTTAATGATACAGGAAACAATGATACAGGAAACATTGGAAGTACTATAAAAAAAAAATTTCCCTCCCCAGGCAAAAATTATATCGTTTTGAAAAACCAGTGGTTAACTGTTAGATATTCTCCCCTATATTTTACATGCGAAATAACACGAAAAAAATACTGTAATTTAACACCTTTACGCTCATCCAAATAAAACCAAACAAAAGAACACAATAAAATGTTAAACATATTTTTTTTTGTAATGCGACTACAAAAAGTAACTTTCTCTACATTTTCTCCCCTTTCCTTTTCTCAATTAAAATGTTATGCTTTTTCACTTTTTTTTCTAAAAATTTACAGAAATATATAATTCACTATGCTAAATTTTAACAGATTATTTGATAGATTTCTCTATTATTAATCGTTTGCAATAGAATTTGTTTGTAATAAAATTTTTCTTTCAAACCTCCTGCTTGAATCCAATTTTACATAGAATCTAGTATCTACTTACTTTTTTTTTCTCTTGATGTTTTTTTCTTTTAGAAATGCTTTCTGCTTTTTTTCCTCTCCTTGGGCGACGTATGGGAAGAACAATATCTGGAACGTGAATGTGTTGTTGTTGTTTTTTTTACTGTTCTCTAGTCTCGACTGTCAACGTACCTACTTGTTCAAGATCAGCTTCTAGGCAGATTGAATAGCACCCCAAAGTCAGACTCAACTCCGGGTTTCTCGTCCACACTATTCAATCCTACCGACTGCGTGATCTCTGAGTGAATGCTGCTATCACCAAGTATCGGGTTCCGTCGAACAGAACATTAAAACACTGCACTTCAATCTCTCTTCTTTTACACGTTTTGTTTTTGTTACCGTTTTCGTGTAGCAATAATTTGGTATCATCTGTCGCAACTTGATACTATATCACCGTGTACAATCAAGTAAATTTCTTTAGGTTTTTCAGCCACCATGTCATCGCGCATTCTATGTTTTCATTTTTTTTTTAAACCAGGTCACTGCTTGAGCAGCCGGTAGTCACCTGCATATTTCGAAGTGACGCGCTTCCACAACAAATCCAATAATTCTTATTTTGTTATGAAATGCGATGCACTGCAACTTTTAACAGTGCCACCGTTTAAGCAAGACACCTGTTTTGTTACCTTCTTAATTTCGCCGTTTAGGTAACTGCTAGTTACGCAACCCTTATTGCGCAATCTTGGTAGCTCAGTGGTGAAGGGACTTGGGACCCCGCGAACTCATAGATTCAATGGGCGCCACGTGGTTTTTCCATTGGCAAAAGATACCACGAAACTTACAAAATTGCTACGTCGTCGTACAGTACAAGGAAAGACACAATAGATTGAAATAAATGGGAATATGTATATAATCACATTATTATTCGATACGAGGTGTAAGTGACTTACTTCTACATGTATATACTTACATATTCCCGAATTCTCAAAATGAGATAAGTAAAAAAAAAAGGTTCAAAGAAATTAAACAATCAATAAAAATGGTTAACAAATCAATATCAGATAGAATACTTAACTTGAGAGGCCCCTTGAAAGCATGTGGCCCGCACCAAAACTGTACCAAATTCCAGTTAAAACAAAACCGCACCACTAATCCTGGGACTATTTCTCACTGCCTTGTATATTCCACTTTTTGATCTCCTTAATTTTAGTTTTCAACCCACTTCTTTACTTTTAATTTAATTCACTGCTTTTCTTTAATTTATTCTTAACTTTTCCGCCTTTTTGCTTGTAGTGCCGTTACTCTAGCCTCTTCCCGCAAAAAAAGTGCTCGCTTCACCTACCGGACGAGGAGACATAGCCATCATTTTCGAACTCGATATCCGAAACTGAACGAAACTTGAATTTGTCAGTGATCGTTTTCGACATTAAAGCCGTGGTATTTAAAATTTTAGTGTTCATTCTTTGTATTTATTTAGTTTGTTATATTTATCTGATGTTAAAAAATATTAAAATTTGGTTACTCATTCTTTGAATTGATTTGGTTTAGTTTATTTATCGCCTGTTTAAAAATATCAACTCGGTTCGTAGATTGGCTATTCTTCGTCCGGGCTGCTGACACTTTGATTGTATGTATCCTGTAGTCTATTATAGATTTATTTAAGGTGAGAATGAGGCTCAGGATGGTTTGTATATTTCGAATAAATCGACTATTATCTCCCCTACATGCTTTCAATAGACCCATCCGTATTAAAGAAAACAATTTGTCAAAATAGCTCAAAGAAAGTAATTATGAAATATGAGGAAAGAGAGCTCATAATTAACATTAGTTACTATAGAAAATTAACTAATAGTGTAACCAGTGATCCCTAGATTAATTCTGCAGTTTAGATTTCATAGTTTCTAAGAATGATAGAAAATGAATTAATCTAGAGGTCATTGCATCGCACAGGATTTAAGAAATATGGAGCCTATGATTAATAGAAAAAATAAATAAAAACTAATGTGTAAATGTTAAGCCTTAACTATCTTACATATCCTTGTATACATGTCCAGAATGCGTATTGTGATGGTTTAAGTGTATGATATGTGTGTATGTTGATTGGTGCTCTTCTAGTGTCTTTTAATTGGTGACTAATATGTGTGTAAGTGTGGCCTCATGCCTCTGTGTTGTGAATAGGTGACACTGTAGATCAGCGTGGTGTAATGCTTACTGCGCATATAATTGACTGCCCTTTTGATGTATGTTATCCGACTGCGCAGTATTTTCTAAAGTGTCATTTGTAGTATGAGTGGCTGTGTATGTGTTGAGGATAATGTTGAGTTGCTGGTAAATCGCTCGTTAAGTTGGGAATGGTTTGCCGGTCGTTCTTGCGCCCCCTGAAATGTACAAGGATCACGAAGTCAACAGTTCATCGATTTCGTTATTTATAATGGAACACAACCCATAGTTAACACATACGACAGACAAACTAACAAAGAAGAAAATATTTAGCCCGTAACATTCCCCCCTCTTTCCTGCGAAAGATTTCGGTCAGTGAGAGAAATATTTTTCTTTGAAATTTAAATTTTAAATTTTACTTGATCTATGTTATTTATCTTGTTCTTAAATCCCTTAGGATACGAAAATTTTGCCTTCTCAAGTGCTCCGTGTTAGTAATGTGTACTATACTTTCATCGTTCGCTATATGGAACTATATGGTTAGAATTTCGTTGTAAATAGGGAAAGGGCGTAGTAAATATGACACACCCATAACAATCCTAAAGTCCCAATATACAAGAACAAAAAAAAGACAAAATGTATATCTGACAGGGTTTGTCATAAGGAATATAATTATTCGCAAAAAAAAATGCGCGTACACTTTCCAAAATGTAGGTATCTGCTAGTATCGTGCTTAAAAATAAAAAAAAAACCACATTAAGATTTTTTTTTTTCAAAGAGGTTTTTTTCTTGGCCTGATCCCTTCTCATAACGCATTTCATGCTGATACGAAAACAAAACATGGAGTTCATCCAACATTGTATTTAATGCGTTGCAACTACATACACACCTATTTGATTTGGCATGCATGGAAATTTTCCGTTAAAAAAAAATTCTATTTATGAGGTGCACCTATAATTCAAAAACTTGTTTATAATCCAAATAGAACCTGTCAAAACTGTTGTTGTTGCGTCCTTTGAATCCGATAAAACTAACCGAACGGCCTCGGAATAGAAAAATGTTGAACTACGGTTTACGTGAATAATATAAGCTATGTTAGGCAAAGCAAAAATATCCAACAAAAGAATAATGTAGACAATTCTAGGGATACCAATCGCTAAGAATTTTCTTCTTAAGCGGTATTTTGATACCCTGTCGTCAACCAATTAAGCTGGCTGGATGCGAACTTCGGGCTACCAATTTGTACTACAAGCGTTTATGTATCACTTGACTGCTTAAATGGTTTTAAGTCCTTCGAATGCCAAATGCCTTTAGACTTGCCACTTTCGTCAGTTAACTCGTAAGTCCAAGGCGAAACACGACGCTTTACTTTAAAATGGCCGACAAATTAAGGGGCTAGCTTCGCGTTGAAAAATTTAGCCGCATCAGACAAAACAAAGTTTCTACGCCCTACCAAATCATTTGGGTAGAATTGCTGATCCCTCCTTCTGAGATTGTAAGATGCTTTTGCTACATTTGTTGCTTTCGACAGGCGCTTTCTGACGTCATCCCTTACTTCCTCCAATGCCTTAGCGCGGCATTTAGGATCAAATGAATTCTTCACTACTGATGAAGAATCTAAATTTTTGCCGCTAAGTGCCAAAATTAATGAAATAAGGGGTTAGCTTAGTAACTTCATGGGTTGATGTGCGTATAGCACAAGCAATCTTGGCTGTGAATCCCAATCACGGTGATTATGTGATACAAAGGCTCTCAACATCGTCTTGATGACCTGGTTCGTACGCTCTGCTGGATTTGCCTGTCGGTGGTATAAGGCAGTAAAATTTATCCCAATGTCGTAACTTCTGCAGAAGCTTCTAAACTCTTTACTACTAAACTGAACCCCATTGTCACAGATGATTTGTCGTGAGTAAGACGGAATCTTCTAGTGCTTGGATTATTGATTTCTAGGTGGCTGCGCGTAAACAGAATAACAAAGGGAATTTGCTAAATTCATCTACTACCGTCAATATGTACACAAATCCCCGTTTAGGTCTTGGTAAAGGACCCACTAGATCAATACGTAGCGTTTCCCATGGTGCGTTGGAATGTTTTCTTGAAGCCATCAAATCGGCGGGTTTCTGAAGTTCTGGCTTAATACTCTGGCAAATCATGCAGTTTCTCACATATCTAGCAACATCCTTTTTCAATTTAGGCGAAAAGAATTTGGTCTTCATACGATTAGTAGTTTTTTGGATACCCTGATGACCAGATGTTCGAATATCGTGCCCCTCCGCAATAAACTTCTGCCTGTGATCCCTTGGAACTACTTGTTTCCAACTGTTGGCCTCTGTAGTCAAGTCCGGGTAGTGTACATTGCAGTGTTTCCATAGGACTCCATTATATACCTTCCAATTTGGAAAATAGTTTGTTTTATTTTCAACCGCATTGACCATTTTCGTATACCAGGCGTCAGTGTTTGTCTGAATATTTGATGACAACACTTCTAAGACACGGACGCTTCTTGATAAATAATCAGGTAATAGGTGTTCCTTTCCTTTTCTGTGTACGAAGTCGTGCTGCTGCATGCGCACAGCACATCGAGCTAGTCTACCAGCATGATCCTTAAGATTATTTAGCCAAACCAATGATGCATGGTGTGTCACCACTTTGAAGTGAGTCCCCTCCAGGTATGGCCTTAATTTTTCGACAGCCCATAGGATAGCAAGACACTCCCGTTTTGTGGTGGAGTAATGCCTCTCACACCGCGATAAAGATCTGCTTAAGTAAGCTATTACTTTCTCTTGCTCTCCCTGCTCTTGAGTAAGTACCGCACCTATTCCATAACCGGATGCATCTGTGTGGACAATAAAAGGTGAATTAAAGTTGGGGCAGGCTGTTACATACAAATTCTTGGCTGACGTATACATATGTATACACAAAAACCCTAAAAACACTAGAAAGCCCTGGAGGGAAAAATAGAAAAATTATAATACTGTGTGCGTATACATAGTGTACACACACACAAAAGCTTGCATTCGGAAAAGTTATCATATGCTAATCATGCTCAAAAAACATGATTAGCTTATCACTAAAAGAGTTGAAGAAATTGCATCGGCAATTTCTTCACATAACTTCGAGAACAAAATATTTTTCTCAAGTGAAACGAAGAAAACAAATGTTTAATATTGCACTTGAAAAGTGTAAAATAAGCTTTCCCGACGATGAACGCAAGAACGTTCATGCCTTTTTGCACGACGAAAATCTTATTAGCGGCACACGGTATTAAGTTACAATTTAAAAGGACGGTTGAACGGAAGTCGCTTGGGCATGTATAGACATGTCCAAACGAAGTGACATTTTTTCTTGACAAAAAATGCATGATAGGCACTTGTGGCCCGCTGAAAGGGATTTCTTGGGGGCGAAAAATAAGGAGTTGAGTTGGTTTTTAAGATTCCTGTCGAGTAGTTTTCGGTTTTTGGTTCTTGTCGGGTGATCACGAGCGGTGCGATTCGAAAGATAAGCGTATGGTTTCGAGTTAAGAAAGATTTATGTTCGCTTAAAAAAAAGGAATCGAAGTATATTTAAAAAGATTGTGAAAAAAGTTTCAATAAAAGAAAGTTGTGATAGAAACGTTGTGCAGTTGAATAAACCCTACCTTCCGCCCCACGGATTACATAAATTACAGTCAACACTCAGGTGAAAACAAAGTAACAGTGAGTACTCCTTTACCAATACACAACTACAATATTGGTATACAACAAAATTTTCGCAGCCGGTAGGATCAAGGAAGCTTGGTCAAATTAAAAGATCGTAAACGGTTGAAAAGCCTTGATCCTGCAAGAATCTACGGGGAACCTGTGACACTAGCCAAGCTATAAGGCCACGTCACCCCCAACGCTCGGGTTAGATATCATCTGTAGGCGACTCTGCTCCAGGCGAGCAAGGGTTCACCCCATTAAGAGTGAAAAGACAACATTAAGAGGCTTGGACCTCCAGATTGGAATTCATCACCGAACACCAGAAGCTCTTTTCCAGGACAAAGAAGGACAATAGATAACGGACACCTACTCGCAACCAACTCCAGAAGGAAGATATCATCGTTCCTGGGTTGAAGGGGATTTCTAAGAAGGCTTTAAGCCCCCCTTTTAACCATATCCGGGGGAAATAAGTGGGCCTAAGGCCCCCCGGTAGCAACCAGAAAATAGAAACTTCGTTCCAGGATTGAAAGGGATCTCGAAGTCGGCCAAAGCCCCCTTTCAATCTCAGCCAAGGCAATTAAGACGGCAGGAGCCCCCCCTAGTAGCAAAATACATTTCAGAAGGGAACACCATAATAAGGCTGGAAGCCCCCCTTTTGGACAACGCGGGACGTACATGCAAGAGGAAAACTCTACTCCTTCATCCGGCGCGGAGCAATCCCCAGGTGAGAATTCACAACACCTCCGGGAAGGTACAGACAACGCCTCAGAAGACAATGCAGCACAATCAGGTAGCCAGGAGCGCCAGAATCCAAACCCATCACAGCAAGCAACAACAGGAGTTCGCCTTCGGAGCTGTACCGTTCTAACAGGGCCCACAGTTGTATCTAAAGTAAGTCTAGATAAAAATTTTAGATAAGTTTTTAGAGAAGGCACGCGAATCCGATAAGCTCACTGTCACGCACTGCGACGCTCTTGACCACAGATTAAGTGAAGGCAGAGAGCAGAGGCTGACACCAATCGAAAATTTTTAAAAAGATACGTAACGATTCAAACAAGAGCTTATCGAATTCGCCGGGCTTTCACGTTCACTAGGTTTAGATAAGAGCTCAGCCAGTTAGTTGTAAGCGCTGAAAGTGACAGTGATATTAGTGGTGACGCATCTGACCAAACCGCCGAAAATCTCCTTAGTGGCTGGCTAGAAGTATCCTTCACGGATTCTAGTCCAAAAACCAGCCCTGAAACTCGACAAGGCACAAGCAGCCTACCGTACAAGACTATAAATAAAAAGATAATCACAATGGTAGATTATGCAAACGTGGCCAAGCTCACGGCACAACTAGTTCCTCTGTTTTCGGGTGAAAATGCCTCACAGTTAGATCGTGAGCTGCAAACATTTATTGGCTGTTGCAAACAGGCCTTACACTGTTTAAGTGAGGAAGAAAAAGCAGCCTTCTTACACATCTTGCCCACAAGGCCTCGTGGCGATGCCTATCAGCTGTTTGCTTCGGACGTACCAACTACTTTTAGTGAGGTAGAGGAACGTCTGAACAGAACCTACCTACCACGATAATCGTACCAAGAGTTGGTCAACAAATTGATCACCAATGAGGCAAAACCCGTTGGAAACTCTCACTGCCTTCACAACAAGAGTGAAGCAGTTGTTTATGCTTTGCAACGAGGCAGCGGTACTGAAGTACGGCGCAACGGCAGCCCCAGCTGTGAAGACACAGTTGGCGGACTTCGCCAAGAATGCCATCAAAAGTGGAGTGAATAATCCCCACCTATGCCAGTACCTCATCAGTCTGGTAGAAAATGATCTAGAGCAGCTGATACAAAAGGCTTTAGATATGGAAAAGCTACAAGCAGGTACAGTTTTCCTCCAAACGCCGCTAACGCAACAGCCATATCCAATGGCACCAATAGATCCAAGTCTTCGAGTTCGAGCTCTTAGACGAACTCCTTACAATCAAGCCAAACAGCCACCCATGTATGCATCACCACTAGCACAAGAGCCCAGGCAGTTTAATAACCCCCTTATGTACATGCTCAACCACTACGCCCGCCATTTCCACGAAGGGATTCTAGACAACCGGATACACAAAATCTGGTACAACACATCACTTGTAATTTCTGCCAGAAGCGGAGACACACCTACACGGAGTGTCTGAAACGCAAGAACACCCCCATCTGCAATAACTGCAGGAGTTACGAGCATGACATTCGCGACTGTCAAAATAGCCTAGCACAGTCAGCCACTCGTTTTACACGAGGGCAACCTAATAATCCGCAACAGTCTGACACGAACAATACAAAAGGCCCCAGAGTCTTTAACATAAGACAAAAATGTGATTTTTGTGGGCACCGTGGACACAAGATCGACGAATGTCGACAAAAACAAAAATGGGAGGATAAAAAGCAGGGAAACGACAAAGAGTCGACCCAAAACTCCCCGGCTCGACTATGAACCCTACCAGCAATAAACAAGAGCCTTCTCAGCCGCCCGACATCTGTGTGCCCACCGCCAGACTTCCTCTAGACATAGCTCTAAGTGGTCAGGCCCAGCTAATAGTGGAAACCGGCGCTGAGATCAGTATAATTAAGACAAAAGCTCTCAAATCTCGCGAGCTAATAAATCCCAACACGAAATTAACGCTTCAAAGCCCCTATGGCACCGGAAAAACCTTAGGAAGTTGCCAAGGAAACTTCATGCTAAAAAGCAAATTACCTTGTAACTTTCAGGTGGTAAAAAACATCCCAGGTATTTCCGATGACGGCTTGTAATGTTGAGGGACCCAACAATGTTCTGCGATTTTCTAGGACGGAAGCTAATTCAGAAGAGTTTGCTGTTCCATTAGAAACCGCTTCGGACAACCCGTGTTCACAAAACACAGTCAAAGAGACACTGGTAGAAGATATTAAACCCGACGGGGATACACCTTCTACCCGAAGTGTTCTCAAAGCTTCTCAGTCAGAAGAAGTCGGCTGTGATAAACAAGAACTCGACAAGTGTGAGCTGATTACCAAAAATCTGGCTTGAAAGACTGGCCAGCATCAGGTGCATTTAAATGAACCTGTGTGCAAACCAGCAAGGTCTCAGATCGTAGTCAAAGTTCCGTTGCAGTTGCAGGAAGAAATGCTCAGTATTCAGCCTCGCCTCACCAGATTATAGCAAGAACTCAGTCTGGATGAAACTTTAAATACTGAGGAAAAAGCCTCAATAACAAATCTATGTTACGAATATGATGACATATTCTTTTTAAAGGGTGACAGGCTTACACATGCCAATGCCATCATCCACGACATCCCTCTAGTGCAAGACCAAGCACCTATTAACCAAAAGATGTACCGGTTACCAGAGACACAGCAAAATGCCATAAATGAGCAACTCCGAGAAATGCTGGACAGCGATATTGTCCAGCCCAGCAAAAGCCTATGGAACTCGCCACTGCTAGTCGTCCCCAAAAAAGCGGGACCAGATGGTGAGAAAAGGTGGCGCGACGTCGTTGATTTCCGTAAGTTGAACGAAAAAACGATCGGCGACGCCTTCCCGCTACCACGGATTGAGGATATCCTCGATCAACCGGGCCATTCAAGATACTTCACCACCCTAGGCCTCGCCAATGGCTATCATCAGGTACTCGTCGATCCGAAAGATCGAGCAAAAACGGCTTTTAGTACCAACTACGGGCATTATGAATTCAAACGCATGCCGTTCGGGCTCAAAGGAGCCCTGGCCATATTCCAGCGTTTAATAAATTTCGTATTAACTGGCCTATAAGGCCTAGAATGTTTCGTCTACTTAGATGACATCGTCATCTATGGAAAAAGTCTGCCAGACCACAACGAAAAGCTTCGCAAAGTCTTTGACAGGTTAAGAGAAAATAGCCTGAAACTTCAACCTGAGAAATGTCAATTTCTCAGGCGCGAGGTAGTGTATTTAGGACACAAATGTTCTAACCAAGGAGCTCTACCTGACCCTATCAAAACGGCATGCGTCCAAAATTTCCCCACTGCTAAGACAGTAAGGCAAGTGCAATCATTTTTGGGCCTTGCGAATTACTACAGAAAATTCATACCCAATTTTTCAAAAACAGTACGTCCTCTAACAAACTTACTCCGAAAGGATGTAAAGTTTAAATGGACTGAGAAATGCCAAGAGGCATTTCAGAACATTAAGAACGATTTAATTTCTCCTCCACTCCTAATATATCCCGATTTTTCAAAACCCTTTAACCTTACCACAGACGCCAGCAGCGAGGCTCTTGGAGCAGTTCTCTCTCAAGGAGAGGTAGGAAGTGACCAGCCCATTGCCTACGCCAGCCGTACCCTGAACAAAGCCGAACGTAACTATTCCACGATTGAGAAAGAGTTACTGGATATAGTTTGGGCGACTAAAAATTTCAGGTGTTATCTGCAAGGCCGAGAGTTCACGGTCTATACAGATCACAAACCACTCAAGGGTGTTTTCAATGTCAAGGACCCCACTTCCCGTCTGGTGGGATTTCACCATAAACTTTCCGAGTTCAATTATAAAATTGAATATAAGCCCGGAAAGTACAACACGAATGCCGATGCTTTAAGCCACATTCCACGGTATAATAACAAAGACAAGGAAACTACAGCCTTCACGGTAGAAGCGATAGTCCACCACCAAATGGACTCGGATATAGAGGAGGAAAAACACTCATCGGACCAAAAGGAGCGTCTGCAATGCAATGTAGTAACCAGAGCCCAGACACGAAACATTGAGGAAAATGGAACAAATCAAGACAAGCAGGACAAACAAAAAGAACAAACTCATCAGCCAGAAGAGGCCGCAGACCGTGACAGTCCACCTAGTACCAATCCACCAATTATATACGAAACTCGTCCCACTGAAGCTATCACAAGCCCCGAGGAGATTAAATTAATCTTAAAAGATTACCATGATTTGCCTTTTGGCGGTCACCAGGGAGCGATAAAAACCTATAAACGGATTCGAAGAAAGTACTGGTGGAGGCACATGCTTAGTGACATCAAAAAGCACATTAAGCGGTGTGCCAAATGTCAAACCATGAAGGCTTCACCACAGTATAAAATGCCAATGATGATTACAGACATAGCGGAACAACCATTCGATAAAATCTATCTAGATATATTTGGCCCACTAGAGGAGACTGAATCCGGAAACAAATATATACTAACGTTTCCGAATAACCTCACGAAGTTTGTAGATTGGTATGCCACACCGAATGGGGAAGCTATAACGGTAGCGCAAATTTTCTTCGACGAAATCGTCACGCGCTACCGCATTCCCAAAAGAATAGTCACCGATCAGGGAAGTAATTTTCTGAGTGACCTATTCAAAAAGGTATGCAAACTCCTTAGGATAAATAAGCTGCAGACCTCAGCTTATCATCCCCAATCAAATGGAGCACTCGAACGTGCACATAGACCATTGACTGAATATCTACGAACTATAGTGGACGAAAATCCCAGCTCATGGGATAATTATCTGCAAACCGCTGCTTTCGTTTACAATAACAGTGTACATGAAGGGACAAAATTTACTCCAATGGACTGCCTCTAGGGCTTTACAGCGGACGTTCCGTCCAACTTAAAACGAGACCCCGAACCCGTGTATAGTCATGAGAGCTACTATCATATTCTCAGGTATAAGCTTCAAAAGTCTTACGCCATGGCACGGGAAAATCTACTGATGAGTAAACAACGCTCGAAAAATTACTATGACAAACTGTACGTCCCCTCACATTTCACAGAGGAGATAAGGTTCTACTCAAGAGCGAGAGTCGTAAACATTAGCTCTCCCAGATTTTGGTAGGACCCTATACGGTAACCGGCATCCCCAGCCCAGTTAACACAACAATTAAAATTCGTAAACGAGAGGTGACGGTACACTACAATCGCCTAAAACCTTTCTACGAATAACATGGTGTCTATATAATCTAAGTAATTCTAAGGTACATATATAATAGCATGTAAGCTACGACGTCAAAAAAAACCCATTTTAATACCCTATCCTATCCTCTCCTAGATAACAATGCGGTCAATAATTTTCTACGGACTGTTCCTGATCACAATAAGAGCCCTTGCGGAGGAACCTTACTCTATAACGCCCCTAAATAATACGGGAGTGCTATTCGAGGATCTTGGAAGCTTATCGGTGTACCACGACACTTGGAGCATCATCACTGAGTTAGACCTGGCCGAGTTGGACAATCAGACAAAACTAGCGGAACGTGCGGAACACTACGTTCATCAATTATGTGGTAGCAAATCTTTTGATCAAGATCTATGTACTCTACAAACCAAACATGTACATGCCATGATGGAAAACACCAATGTCATTAAAGAGGCAGTGTCTAAATCACGCCAGCCCCGATCCATCTTTGATGGGATAGGTAATGCGATGCACTATCTCTTGGCACTATGCATAGCGGAAACGAACAAGAGGTGTGCAGCCGACAAAGCGAATTAAAGGTAAATACTCAAACCTAAGCTGATCTGGAAAAACAACAGATCAGCGTAATAAAAACCACGTTTGAACAAATTCAAAAACCCCTCTCCTCACTGTCTGAACGACAACATTAGATAACCAATCAGATTAACAATCTGCAGAACACAACAGATGATTTGATAGCCCACCAAATAAGACAAGAGATCGTTTCTAGTCTGACACTACAAATGATAGAGTTGGAATTTAGAAAACAAGCTCTACTGGACATAATAGTGTCCAGCAGAAATAATCAAATTCATCCCCTTTTAATATCCCCAAATCATTTGCTAGAGATTTATCACAAATTTCACTCCACTTGTCCCAATCTGCATGACTGCTTATCAGTCCTGTATCAAACAGCGGCAATCAAGACCCATTTATTACAGGAAAAAGTGATTCGAATCACACTTCCTATTTTCAAAATACCCAAGAAGAAAATCCAACAGATTAAATGTTTTCCCATACGGGTGGATTCAGACCACTCATTAAAACCTGATATCTGATTTTCCCATGTGGCAAGTCAAATCAAGACTCAGGAATTTCTGTTGCTAAAGCCAGAAAACCTGAGATCTTTCAAAAAAATTTCAAAGGGAATCGATGAGGATACGTGGGTTGGTAAGCTGAACACACCAATCACCAAAGCTACAAAACAGATGAATGTGTTATCAAACTCATATTCAACCCACTGGGCGAACACCCTTAGTGCAGCATCAGAGCTCAAATTCCCCCAAGAGATACAATAATTAAGTTGAATAGACCAAATTCATGGCTGTACTCCTTATCCGAAACCACCATAGTACAAATTACTTCTACTCAACAGTTACTCACTCATCGTCTTACAGGACAAGGAATCATGACAGTCAACGAACTATGTTCCTTGCAAATAGGGCTTCACAATCTGTATTACGAAGCAGAAAATGTGCACCAGCTAAAAGTATTCCAACCAACCTACTTCCCAGGCTCAAACGAATTTCAGGATGAGTTGGCAGAATATATATACAAGATATCCGCTCCTAAAAACCTTGAGAAACAACCAACATTACTCCTCGGAGACGATACAAACCAACGTATCCAACTGGATACAAAATCTCTAGATGAAATCCGTACCAAAGTGAACAACATTCACTTTGGACCAAAGGCCAAGAGTCCTCATATACTCTCTATCACCTCCCTATCAATGACAGGACTCTTGTTGCTAATTGCATCTGTGGTGGCAAGAGCAAAATATGTCATACCGGCATTCAGGGCAGGGGTTGTTAAACGCAGACAACAGCCAACAGCTGAAAACATTCCTATGGAACCGGTTTACGCAACACCCCAAGAAATATTAAAACGTACACAAAGTCACTCTAAAGCGAGATCTATACAATTAGTGTAATCACCAAGATCTACACTCATTGTTTATACCTCGCCTCTTCTTTTGTTACTGGCGCAACCTCCTTTCGTCTCGCTACACTGGCAAGATTAGAGGAATAACAAAGACTAGTAAGTAAGACAAAGAAAGCAATTCCTATCAACTAATAATAAATAAAAAATGGTAGAGTAATAGGTAAATATTATAAGATAGTAAGATTTAACCCCCTCTTAAAAAAAAGGGGGATAGCAAAGAAAAATATAAGTATATATATAACACAACGAAATAGTTGCATGCAATGAAATATCTACAAGTTAGGGAAAAATAATTAACAATAATTATTATAAAAAATAATGCTCTACAAGTTAAAAAACAAAACCAAAATAATTAACAATAATTATTATAACAAATAAGGCTCTACAAGTCAAAAAAATAATTAACAATAATTATTATAACAAAGTTAAGACGGCATAAACAAGTTAAACAAGTTAAAACAAACAAACCAGGGACAAAGAGGAAAATATAAGTAAATAATAATAAATAAAAAGCCAATAACCCAAAGTAGATACAGATATATATATAAAATTTTTTTCATAAGGACTCAACTCCTTTGTTTTTTTGTTTTGTTTAAAAACAACAAAAAAAAAGACGCAGAAAACCCCCAGAGCCACTTTCAGGGCCCAAACATAAACAAGTACCTGAAAAGGAACAATGAAAATAAGGTGAACACAAAAATCTTTTAGAAACCGCACTTATTCAATTATCAAATTTTATTAGACTAAAATACAAAAGATAAAAATTATTAATTGGAACAAATTTTGAAAATAGATTTTTTTTGTTTTCAACGGGCGCCTGTCGGGATGATTGGCCATCAACAACTCCTACAAAGAAAGGGGTGAAAATTTTATGGGATCACATCAGAATTCAAAAAAAAAGAGAGAAGAACGAATTACCATGACTCCTAATATGAGGGGGGCCGCCTCGCCTGGCTCCGAAGTCGGGTAGTCCCAGTCATCACACTCGGAAGGGGCACCTCTGTTCTCACCCCAATGGACAACCGGCTCCAAAGTAGAACTGGATGATACAGCCGGATGATCCCAATGTGCCCACCCACTCGGAAGAAGTACCACCATCAGCCCCCAAGTCGTCTGCATCCCGCATGTAGAACGGATGTCTTCGGCACGCCAAACACCCACACCAACCAATTTCTCCAACCAGGGTAAGAGTCGCCCCAAGAAATATAAAAAACAAAAAATGGTGGGTAAACAAACAAAAAATATATATAAGTATATACACGAACTTACCCATAGCAACCCAAGAAGCACCGCTATGAGGCCCCAAATAAAACTTTCTTGGATAGAAAATATCCGCCTCAGCCGGGGCTGCCCAGAAGCATATATCCGGGCGCCCCTCCGCCCGGCTCAGTAGCCAAATTTGGCCCCGCCACCCGCGAGCCACACTTTGCACAAAAACGGCCATAACCCGTACATAATAAGGTGCCGGGCTTATGTAAGGCGAACGCGGAGAAACAGTTTCGTAGAACGGCATAGTCTCAACTGTGAGGAACAATTAAAACATAAATCCAAGTAAAGGGCAAAACCTTAGCGTCAACAAAAACCCAAGATGCAAATTTAATGTATCATACCGATACCGCATACCCTTGATTGTCATTTTTTTATACAGATAATAACAAATATCAAATTCATTTGAACGTGATCCCGCACAACCATACCAGCAAAGTTTTTCTTTCTTTTTCTTTCTCTTCTTATTCCCACATAGTTTCTTAGAGAATTATTCCTCTCCAAAGAATAATTCTCTTTTTAGAGGGAGGAGGGAATGTTACATACAAAATCTTGGCTGACGTATACATATGTATACACAAAAACCCTAAAAACCCTAGAAAGCCCTGGAGGGAAAATAGAAAAATTCTAATACTCTGTGCGTATACATAGTGTACACACACACAAAAGCTTGCATTCGGCAAAGTTATCATATGCTAATCATGCTCAAAAAACATGATTAGCTTATCACTAAAAAAGTTGAAGAAATTGCATCATCACATAACTTCGAGAACAAAATATTTTTCCCAAGCGAAACGAAGAAAACAAAAGTTAAGAAAAATGCAAAATAAGCTTTCCCGACGATGAACGCAAGAACGTTCATGCCTTTTTACACGACGAAAATCTTATCAGCGGCACACGGTATTAAATTACAATTTAAAAATTCGAAATTCGGTAAAATAAATGATAAAGTAAAGTTAAGAATAGTTTAAAAATTCGAACGATAAGCGTATGGTTTCGAGTTAAGAAAGATTTATGTTCGGTTAAAAAAAAGGAATCGAAGTTTATTTAAGAAGGTTGTGAAAAAAGTTTCAATAAAAGAAAGTTGTGATAGAAACGTTGTGCAGTTGAATAAACCCCACCTTCCGCCCCACGGATTACATAAATTACAGTCGACACTAAGGTGAAAACAAAGTAACAGTGAGTACTCCTTTAACTATACACAACTACAATATTGGTATACAACAAGGCCAAAATTGGTGCACTAACTAGCTTTTCTTTAATATTCCGGAAAGCTTGTTCGCAGTCCTTGGTCCACTCAAACGTTTTATTCTTTTTCAGCAAGTTAGTTGGAGGAGAATTCAGGGACCAAAAACTGGACACAAATCTGCGATACCATGCCACAATGCCTATAAACCTCCGTACCTCTGTTACGGTTTTCGGGCTTGGAATGTCTAAGATACATTGAACCTTTTCAGCATCAACTTGAAGTCCGTTTTCCCCAACTAAATAACCTAAGTATCGCAGCTCGGGCCTACAAAGCTCACATTTTTCAAAGTTTGTGATCAATCCCGCATCTTGTAATCGCCCTAAAACTCTTCTCAATACATTCAGATATTCCTCAAAAGAAGGGGTTACAATAATAATATCGTCGAGGTATACAAATACGTATGGCTCAAGCTCCCCAGCTAAAATCGTAACCGCCAACCTCTACCATGTAGCGGGCGGGCTCGTCAAGCCGAATGGCATTCTACAAAACTGAAAGAACCCACGCCCAGGAACAGTGAAGGCAGTATATTGTTTTGACTCGGGTTCCATTTCATCTTGCCAGAAAGCCGACTTGATATCCAGAGATGTAATGAACTTTGCGTCACCTATCGAGTATAGCAGAAACATATGGGAGCGGATAAGCATCCTTCTTCGTAACTCTATTTAATTTTCGATAATCGACGCAAAATCTATAGCTCCCATCTTCCTTCTTTGCCATCACTACTAAGAGGTTCTACAACTCCATCAGCTAACATCTTATCCAATTCTAAATTTATTATCTTCTGCATGGCTGGTGATACGGGATAATACCGCTGTTTTATGGGCGATGAGTTTGTCTTAATTACATGGCGTACCCTATCAGTGCATCCTAGCCCCTCGCATGTATTCTGTTTTGCTTTTTCAACAATATCCTGTAGCGAAGCTCTTTCTCCCTTCGACAGCCTATCCTTCCCTTCTATCATACTGAGGCAAGTTCTTTCAACTTCACAGAAATTCCTAAATTTATCTTTTAAACGTAAATTTATTCCCATTCTGGTCCAGAAATCCGTCCCGAAAATTATGGTATGGGGTAAATCGGGAATAACTAGAACTTTAAAAATTTTTATTTCTCCCTCTAGTTGAATAGGAAGTTCTATTTCCCCAATTTCCTCAACTTATCCCAGCCCACCCTACCTATGATAGTGCGCGAAGTACCTGAGTCTAAAAGGCCTACCATAGATGTACCAAAAATAAAAACCTTGAGAAAAGGACGTGTATCACCTTTAACATGCGTGCAAGTATAATCCAAATTTGTTACACATGTTTTCCTCAAAATTTAGATAATAAGCTGAAGAGCGGCTACTGGAGATGAGTTCCACACGCCGCTTACTGTGGAACTCGCATGTCGTTTCCCGATTTACTAACAGACGGTTGTTGACTTCCACTAGGCATTACAGAATTCGAAGGATTACAAGCGGGACAGTTTCTTTTTATAACCCCTACTATTCCGCATCCATAGCAGCATTTTCTCTGACAGCAAAATCTTGAAGTATGGCCCGGTCTTTTACAATTGAAACACTCGTATCTAGGTCTATCTCTAGGACTGTTCAATACTGCCACTTGGTTTGAGTTGGAAGACAAATATGCAAGGTCGGGTTCTAATAAGTGTCCGCCCGGTTTCAAGGGGGTGGTGCAAATGACTCAACTGAAACCTTGATGGCTTCTTGCTTCCTTCCGGTTTCTACAAGATCATCGACAGAATCGAATGTGCTCAATCCAATTTGAGTTTGGTAGAAAGGGGTTATACTTCTTTTCAATATTTTCAACTCTTCTATATCTGACAAAGGAGTGGTTAATCGAGAAAACATACTACGTATGATAGCAACGTATGTACCAATGGATTCTTCCTTGCCTTATGTGCGCTTCTTTATTTCATCTAGAAGTCTATCATCATAGTCAGGTGGTAGGTACTGTTTTCTCAGTTCTTTTACTAATTCAGACCAACTATTAACTTTATTTTTCACTGCCCTATACCATATCAAGGCACGGCCTTCAAACAGATCTAGAGCACTCTTAAAAAGCTGTGACTTCGATACACCCCTCGCTTCACTCAGTTCAGTTACTCTCTCAAGGAAACAGTTCAAAGATTGACCTTCACCTGAAAAGTGGATGCCCCATTTATATATTGGAACCCTGGGTTTGCTGCCAGCTATAAAACTCGGGGTTAAATTCGGATCATCATCTTCTGAAGATTCAGTATTTTCTGTTCCCCCCTCAGCTTTAGTTTGCAAAGTCCCCAACGCAAGAATGAGTTCATTTCTCAATTTACTTTTTTCCTTGACATTTTCCTGTTTGGTGCTCTTAGATCTTTCGAGTCTTTTCAGGGTCTAATTGATTTTAGTAATCAACTTTTCGTAGTCGCTTGTATCTGAGTCACCTACAAAGGATTCAATCAGCCTATCAATTTCTGAAATCTTTGTCGAAATTGCATCCTTATATTCTTCGAACGTAAATGGGTAAGGATCGACTAGTGCTGATCTGTCTACTTTTAATGCTGCTCTAATGAGCTTTCGCATTTCATCAACTGTACCCGACGCCAGGCCTCTTATATGGCACTCATATTGCAGCTCGTCCTGACTGAGCTTGTTTATTTCCATTTTATTTGACTATTAATTAATTAATTTTGATTTACTGACTCTTATTAACGTAGGAACGAAATGAGAAACGAAAATAAATTGAATGAATAAATTGAGAAATGCAAATAAATTGAAAACTGTGCCGTATTTTTGTTTAGGGAGATACTAGGCCCGATAAAAAGATTCTTGTGTCAAAATTTTTTTTTTTTTTAACTATTACAATGGTATCGGATTCCTAAATCAGTAACTCAATTAAAGCAATACAGCAATAAATAATTAATATAATAAAAAATAATAATAAAAAGGCCGAGGTGACTATTGCTTCGTATTATTCAATTTAAAACAAATGGGAGTACTGAACAAATTATTAAATTACTTAGCACTTCTTGTTCTAACAACTGGAATTTAAAAAAAAATTAACCCAATGAAGAAGAAAAATTTGGGGAATTACATTTCAATGTATACAAGGTACCTATATCTTAGGTATATCAATTTATTCATTTTAATAAAATGTTAAAACTCCGATCGGTGAAATCGAAAACGCTATTAAAAGATAATATTTCTGTTAATCTTATAAGATTGCTTTATTTTAATTATTCCAGAAAAAGAAATCAAAACGCTTCGTACGAATCATGTTTTTACTATTGAATTATTTTACGGATAGCATGTATTGGGCTATTGTTATTACCACTTGATAGGATACGTGTACATACCTACATACATCGTGCAATTCGAGAAAAAAAATACCAAAATACCCAATAATAGACTCTAAAAGTCTATTCATGAAAATGTTTTAAGCAGCAACAAAATGTGAAACTCATAAATATTTATCGCGAGTAGTAATTAATAGAATTATCAATTTTTACCTGTGATGAGTTGAGAATGTAAAACCGTATTCTGACATCTTTGAAGCCGGAATAATATCGACAAAAACTTATAGAAATAACTGCACTTAGAAAACTTATTAAATAGTGGCTATCAAATTAAACCAAACTTTAACCATTTAGCTATTTTTCTGTAAATAATAAACACCAAGTTATAGGGTTACGCTGATGTTCAATAATGCACTTATGCTTTGTAATTGCGATATGTAAAAACTCACAACAAGACTCTCTGTACTTCCCGAAATTCATGTGGGGCTAACTACTAACACGGGCACTTAAGTATTATGCATGTATGTACATACATATGATTGTGCTGCACTTGATTGATATTGAAGTAAGTATTATTTTAAACTTTACACTTGATTCAAACGTTTGCGACTATTGACTTTTCGTAACTAAGTATTAGTTCTTCCAAAATATTTGCTTTTATTTGTTGATTATTTACTTTCACAGTTTTGATACAATGTGAACAACGGAACGAGATCGACTGTACGCTTATGGCTAGAAAATTTTTCAAGATTATAATTTATGATAAGCAAAAAGAAACAAAAATTGCTGGCTATTCTGTAGTCAAACCCAGATAACAGAGAACGTGTTCTGATGATCATCTTCTTGATATGTTCCACAGGATATGAGAACATGTTCTCTGAGTACACGTATTAATATCAAAAAACAAATTCTTTCCATATACTTTATAAGACTCATGTCCGCCCTCTTCGAACGTCGGTCAAAAATTATCGTGTGATAATCGGTGCGTATCCGAAAGAACATATTCAGAACGTATTCTAAAGGATATAAAATTGATATAAATGAATATCCGAAAGAACATATTCAGAACGTATTCTAAAGGATATAAAATTGATATAAATGAGCACACACAGGAACATGTTCAGAACATATTCTAAAGGATATAAAAGTGATATAGATGAGCATTCACAGGAACATATTTAAAACGTATTCAAAACGATAAAATATGTAGATATGAATGAAATCCATGGGTTTGCTTATTCGAGAGATACAAAATTGAAAAAATCATAGAAAATGAAATTTGTATATTTTATTATTGTAACATAATTCAAAATTCAGTGTGTGAAATTAATTCAATAGATATAAATCATAAAAAATAAAACTTATAAAAAAAATTCAAAGGTATCACAAAACTTAAAAGCAATTCAAAGGTTCACAAAAACTTAAAAAAAACGCCAGTAACAATGCACATATAAATTTTGAATAAGTTAGTTTTCAAATAAAAAATTATTTTTTTATTTTTTGACGTTCAACGTACTTATTTTTTACTATTCGCCTATTGGCGTCTTTTAAAGATTCAATTATCGCTTCCATCACACCAGACAGCCCTATATTCATGGACTTTTGTGCATCTGTAAAAGTATTTAAAATGGTAATTGTTATGAATAGCTATAACAAGATAACTAACTAACGGACATATATATAAAACTAGAATTGGTTAAGACTTAGATAAAAAGAATCCACAATATTATTAAAAGTTTCGAATGATTTCTTTCCCGCTTTTCCCTTCCAATTGTATGTATTCGCCAGCTCATCCGTCATAAATTTTCGGCAAAACGTTTTAAAATCCTGTCTTCCTTTTAATTCTTTAACATACAAAACCTAATAAATAAGAAATGATATAAATGTCATCATTAATCTTTTAAAATGTTCTTACAAAATTATCTTTATAGTCTTTATCCTCTAGTTTTTTATTGAAGTTGTTCAAAACTTCCTCACTACTTATTGGGAGTTCAAAATGAAAATTCCGAACTTGTCCTCCACTTCCCGCTTTTTCTAACAACACCGTTAATTTAATCATCATATTTTTCACCTCCTCGTGCTGGGAGGACATATTATTACGCAAAACTAAAACTAAAAAGTAAAAGAAAACAATAATATTATATTTGGATATGGGTTATTATTTTCAGATCTAATGATTGTCAAAACAGTTTCATACTTTCTTTCCTCAATTCTACATATTTCAGGCAAGACGTTGAAATTCCGGGTGGAGTAGGTGGCGCTTGCTCCATATCTGAAATTCTCTTTTTCATATTTAATACTGAAAAAGTGTTTTAGTACAACAACACATCACATTATTAATCTTAATCACTTTCATTTACCTTCCTTTTCAATTGTACACATTGTTGACATAATGGTATAGATGCTTCCTTTATTTGGGAAGATAGGGAAGAACACAGAGGAGATGTATTAAGCGTAATGGTTGGAATCTCTTTTTCCTCTTCAATGTACATACCTAAACAATACAAAATAAATGAATGCATAAACTCAAAAGTATATTTTGTGATAACGTATAACTCACTATTGCTTGTAACAGTTATAAATTCCCTTAGTTCGTCGCCTTGAGAGTCATCAGGGATTCTTATGAATTTTTTAGGATGTTGTTATGGAACCATGAGGAGTGATTCGCTTAGGACATAAAGTCCCGACTGCCAGCATGAGCTGACAGATCACTCGACGGACATCGTTGACTGCAGGGCGGCACGCTAGTTCGCCTCAGCCTTTGGCGGAGAGTGTGGGGAGGTTCCACAAAAACCTGTCGCTGCCGTCACCCATAATCAAAAAAATTCGTCGTGCCTATCCAACAAAAGCCGGCACACATCCGGTCCTGAAGGGACCCTTACGTCACTTACCTGTATACCTTTGAAGGCGCACATGTTCTGCCTTCTTTGTCTGCCCCAGCCTCCCATCTGACTCTGAGGGGCATAATTTTTCAGAGTCCCTAATTGACCTGTACAGAAAGAGGGAGACTAGGCGAACCTAGACGACCTTCATCTTATGTGAGCGGGCTCCAGGACAGTAAAGGAAGAATTAAAAGTTCAAGAATTCATATTTTTACGTTATAATTACAGTGAATCCAAGACACATACATGTATCAACGTCATTAATTCAAAATTATCGTAGCTCAGATAAACTAACGGAAAAATCTCATTACATTAAGGACATGTATACGTCTAACTATCATAGTGAATTGACATATCATTAATTCAAGGCACCTGTATATATATATATATATTTGGGCCGATATATCATTAAATTAAGGCTATGTATATGAAGAAAAATATCATTAAATTAAAGCTATGTATATGAAAAAATATCATTAGATTAAAGCTATGTATATAAAAAAATTCGTTAATTTAAAGATACGTCAAATAAAAAGGAAAAAGTTGCGCTTTGAACTTCCATTTAAAATGTAATTCCTCGAAGGCTGAATCACAGACCCTGAGATAAATTCCTTAACATCTGTTTCCTAAATATGAAGGTATTATTTTCTATAATGGGGATTTCTAGATTCCAAAATTTTTTATTGGTATTAATATTAAATTTGGTTATATCATTACGTTGATGATTCTGGTACAAATAAACATTTCTTTAAACGATACTTCTCTCTTGTGTAATTAGGAATGACACCGCTACATGACGAAAACGTTTTGTTAAAGTCTTACAAAAATTGAAGAATGTAAATAATTAAGACAGAAGCATGTAGTTTACCAAACAATATTACTGTACATTTGAGCGCTAACTAATTTCCTTGAAAAACTTTATTTTGCAATAATTTAGTGATGGGGGATTGCTATTTCACTCATACATCCGGCCTACTATGTATGTGTAGATCCTCCAGTTTAAAACCATACACTTACAGTTCACTAGAAATATTGCCTTTCGATTTAATTCCTAGATGTTTCGTTCAGTACTTTCGGTGATGTGCTATATTCAACAAATTGACTATAGCTATTTATATATATACGCAGTAAAACAAAAATCAAAAAAACTATATGTATGTAGGTAGGTACAACATGAAGGTACCCATAAATCCAAATATAGTTTTAAATTGGAAGATCTTTAGGCATTTGCAAAAAAAAACAACAATAACGCAAAGTTTCTCACGGGCAAGTCGTGGCAGAGCCGAAATTTATACATCAGTCAAAAAGAATAGGTAACATAAATAAAGGATACTCACAGTTCAACTCCACGGCATGATGAAGCGCTTCAGCAGACCTTCTAGATAAACGAATTGAATTAAAATTTACTGTCTCGACTTGCAACGTTAACATAGAATTCCTTAAAAAGAACTATACAGCCAAAAGGTATTAACTGTCCAGATTTTTATCGCTTCGATAAACTTTGCTAAAAACTAGACCGTACTTATAGTTGGAAAGTTCCGCGTATGGTCCTATTTCGCTTGCCACACTTTAACCATTTGCTCGATCCAAAGCCTGCACTTTTTATGTGGTAGGCGACTGATAATAAGATTTTCCCTGGTTTAACATCTCGCCAGGTGACTCCGACGTTGTGCAAAGAGGAAGTCACTGGCAAGGGATCTTTCTGCTATGCATAGACGAATAAGCTCATACGAGGATTTACAGATTTGTGTAAATAGTTCTCCGTGGGGAATAAATTCTAGTAAGATATGCAAATTACTCGTATTTTGCCATGTGTCACTTGCTCAACAATGATCGGATGATGTCCACAGATTTTTGTATGTCTAGTTCGTTGAATAGTCTTAGATTTCCCTAAAACGAAAGCTCCTTCTGCTCTCACATCTTCTGCCGCAAACTCTTCGTTTCTATTAAATCTCTTAGAATGAGACCCGGAAATTGAATCCGTATGAGGTTTCCCCCATGTAGTTTTTCGGTATTGTCGGGACGAATTTGGACTATCCTGATTTCTTTCAATTGCAGGTTTTAAAAAGCAGTCGTATATGATCTTGAATATCCACCAAGACTCCTGTTCAACCGTTCAATTATACTACCACGATTTCAAGTGAAAGCTAGTGAAAATTTATTGATCTTGTCAGATTAATTTTTGTCCTGTCCTTCACCACTCGGAAATTCCTAGGGTATTTGATTTATTTGATTTGTCCTAGCGATGTGAATGCGAAAATTTTACCTTTTTTTGGCAGGATGTCTTCGCAAATTTTCGATGATCAAAAAGTTTCTCCTGGATGTCTTTCACACGCGTACTTGTTCGAGCAATACGACAGGAAAAGTGGTCTTCTTCTTCCTTGTCATCACCAGCCTGTCATTTGCAGCTTGAGGAAATGTGTTTCTATCGGTCCGGGTGCGTTCAGTTTTTTTATGCTAGACGCAGCTGCCTACACGCTTCAGTACGTGTAGCATATTGTTATATGCAATACACTACGACCATAACAGGGCAGATTGGTCTGGGCCACCCCTGGTTCAGACGACGCTGTAAAAATGGTCGACTGAGCTAGCCGGTCTTAAACATAGGCCGCATCGCTGCTGGCGCGAAATATGCGACTCGACCCAAGACCCAATGCGTATTCCTCATCACTCGGACTCTACTTGAACGATGATACATCGAGGACACATTCCCGAAGTCTCGTCAGTCTTTAAGCAACTGATTAAAAATATTTTAGAAGAAAATAAAAAATATATCGAAATAAAATAATAAAACTGAAACTCTTCGGATCGGTACACTGTTAGGCTCTATTTATCTTAACAATGCAACATATCATCTGACGTCCTAAGAAACATTTATCTATGAAAGAACCAACCACAAGATGTTTAATAACACACAAAAACTTATGAATAAAAACTTAGTTGATCACTAACACACTCAATTTTCACATTCAAAAATTAATAATCGGTAAAGATTTACTAACCTTACTATGAAACCAAGAACTAACACTGCAAGAACAAACCAGAGACTAAACCGAAGTATGTGTAATTATAAAGTATTGACACCTCTGTTAGAGGACACATTTCTCGTCAAGAAATGTATGCTTGTGTAGGTAAATTCTTTATTAATGAACGCAAGTAAAGAACTTACACCGCAAAGTAAGTAGAGATAAAGACAGATAGAATTTGTGAAAGCTATTCCCTTTAATTTCGACGCGCTAAGAGGTGATAGCAAACTTTGCGTTTGATGTTGTTTTTTTTAAGTTTATTTGACAGCTCTACATTTTGTATTCGCAGATTTATTTAAACCAAGACCAAATAAGTTTAACCCAAGACCAAATAAGTTTAACCCAAGCACAAATAAGTTTAACCCAAGCACAAATATGTTTAACCGAAGCACAAATATGTTTAGCCCAAGAGCAAATAAGTTTAACCCAAGCACAAATAAGTTTAACCCAAGCACAGATAAGTTTAACCCAAGCACAAATAAGTTTCACCCAAGAGCAAATAAATTTAAACCAAGAGTAAAAAAGCTTAACCCAAGCACAAATAAGTTTAACCCAAGAGCTAATCAATTTATCCTAAATTCTCAATAAGACATTTTAATACAAAAGTTTTCAATTTCCATTCAAGTCATCATTTTATTACTTCATTTTGTCATTAGAAACAATATTAATTGTCAGAATAAATAATATCAAAATCTTATCGCTAAGAAATGGAGGGACGTATTTTTCAATAAATTTGTGCATATTCCATCACTCATCACAGTGCTCAGTTTATTTGAAGCAACAGTGTTGATTGCAGATTTAAAGTGGTCTTCTATAAAATTTTCTTGAATTCATTAACATGAGCAGTGACAGATATTTCAGCGCAGGCAGTTCTGATGAATGGCAGCCCAAGCTGTCCAAGATGTGGAGTATTGCTTGGCAACAAGCTGTCCAAGATGTGGAGTATTGCTTGGCAACTCCACATCTTGGACAGCTTGGGCTGGTACCGGTGTTGGAGGTAATGAAGAGATGTAAATCGTAATCAATCCAAATTCAAAAAATCAAAGAAATTTAAGAAGAAAGTTAAAATTACTTTAGGATCTCCTATGTTCAACCCAATAGAACCATCATTTTCTAAAATGACTGCGTACTCATGACCAGTTTTAGGTGATGTAAGTAGAGAACATAACATTGTTACAGTTATTGAAGAAGCCTGCAGCAAATCACACTGACTGACTGCGCCAATTACGTAATGGAGTTGGTGTTACTCATCCCTAGGGCAATGGAAGGGCAGCCTTTACACTGACCATTTGTTCAGACATTTTATCTATATCATCTTTTAGAATATCTTTCATATTAAAATCATGTTTGAAGAAGTTGTTTTTAATGACAAAATGAAATAATAAAATGGTGATTTGAATTGAAATTGAAAACTTATTTGTGCTTGGGATAAATATATTTATATTTGGGTCAAGCTTATTTGTGCTTGGGTTAAATTTATTTGCTCTTGGGTTAAACTTATTTGTGCTAGGTTTAAATTTATTTGCTCTTGGGTTAAACTTATTTGTGTTTGAGTTAAACTTATTTGTGTTTGGGTTAAAGTTATTTGCTCTTGGGTTAAACTTATTTGCTCTTGGGTCAATTTGCTCTTGGTTTAAATAAATCTGCGAATGCTATATATTTTGTGAATTGTCAAGGAAAATGATAGCAACATTTTGAATCAATAACATTGAATATAATAAAACAGAATTTTATTCAATGATTACTGTGCTATTTACTTTCACATTCCAGCCTAATTTGAAACATAATACTTTGTAGCGGCAGTGGCAGAAAATAAAGCTCTCGATTCTTAGCTTCCATTTAACTATGTAGTAGTAGCGTGAGCTTTCGTACAAAGCTTTCGATTTAGTGCCACACGCAGAAGCAGCACTTGCTGTATATACCTTGTTCTATCAGCAGTAAATAATCAATGATAAATTGACATGACAAAAATTTTATTCTTCTATATTTTCCCATAGAAAACAATTCTGCCATATTGGGTATATTATCTATTGTTATTTGTCTTCGGACTTTAATTGCATAAACTGTTTTTTCTAATTTTATTATTGCTTTCCATACAGATTTTGGGATCTTTATATTGATTTTTGTCATCTATGTACAGTACATGTATACACAACGGCTCAAACAAATTAGATTAAATATTTGCCCTTATAATTTCTTAGAAATATATTCACAATTTTTTTAATTTGTATATTGATTAAAAACTAATCTTAATTAGATGGATTGTTTTCAATTTGGAAAAACCTGTTCTAGTCCAAAATTTTTTTAAAATAAATCCATTCGTAATTGTCCATGGCAATGCAGTGTGTTTCCTAGAAACAAAAGATTATCCCAAGCTAATAAAATCAGCAATACTATACTCATAAACTAAAGTACTATTCAAAATTATGCACATAGGCATGTCCATACAGAATGTACCCAATTGATAACTTTAATTATTTTCCGAATACACCTAGAGCGAAAAAACCGAGTATTAGCATGGATTACAAAACAACTAGGTGGAGCCCGCGGGCGATGCCCGGCGTCAGTGTAGGTGCCTAGGTGTGTGTAGATGAGGTTTGCAAGAATGGGGGTGGTTAGAGATGTTCCGATTTTTTTCAGTTTTTCAGAATTTTTTAGACTTTATCCGAATTTTTTCCATTTTTTCCGATTTTTTTCCACTTTTCCCGATTTTTTTTCATTTTTTTTCAATTTCTCCGATTTTTTTTGCAAATCTTCCGAATTTTTTTCATTTTTCCGATTTTTTTCCAATTTTCTCGAATTTTTTCCAATGTTCCCGATTTTTTCCACTTTTTCCAATTTTTTTCTCACAATTTTTTGCCATTTTTTCCAATTTCCCGACTTTTTCCAGAATTTTTTCCAATATTTCCGATTTTTTTCCATTTTTCCCGATTTTTTCCAATTTTCCCGATTTTTTCCAATTTTTCCATGTTTTTTTCCCATTTTTCCGATTTTTTTTCCAATTTTACCGATTTTTTTCCAAATTTGTCCGAGTTTTCCGATTTTTTTCCAAATGTTCCGAATGTTCTCCAATTTTTCCGAATAATTTTAGGATTATTCCGATTTTTTCCAATTGTTCCGATTTTTTTCTTCAATTTTCCCGATTTTTTCCTAATTGTTCCGAATTTGTCCATTTTTCCGAATAATTTTCCAATTTTCCCGAATATTTTTCCAATTTTTCCTCATTTTCCAATTATTCCGAATTTTTTTCCAGTTGTGCCGAATTTTTTCCAATTTTCCTGAATTTTTTTCCAATTGTTGTTCCAAATATTGTAATTTTTTTCTTAAAAAACAATTTTTATTAATACGGCAGTATGTATACATAAATGTATATACCTCATCCCGTCGCCAGTTTCTTATACCGTAAACCAAAATGAGATATTGACTATGTCTAAAAATTTATTAATTTCTATGCATATGTTGCTCTTTGCACCAAAATGATCTAATCAGTGTTGATGATGTCTAACAAAAAAAAAAAAACGAAAGCGGCATTTCAATGGAGGGCCGCTATAGGGAGGAAACCCCATAAAGAACATATTTACATACACACAAATACGAATAAAATTTCCTAATTAGATTGGGACTTAAATACTGTGAAATTCCATATCCTATGAACTATAAGAAGTAATGACTTCAAATAACATGCCTGTAGAATTTGAAGGAAATCACCAAATTGGCTCAAATAAATTTTATACCAAAAGAAAGGCATGCGAAAAGCGGCTTTTGGAATACCAGGTCCATGCGGTTTCAGTGGCCGCCACCAGGAGGCGTCAAATAGACAATTACAGTTCCAGTACATTTTAATTTTTTTAAATAGGAAAATAAAATCTGGGAATACTGAAATTCAGTATAGACAATCCTTTTATGATCCTGTTTAAAGAAAGAAAAAAAATTAAAAATTGGAATAACTGTTATGTCATATAACGAAATTTCCAAATGAATTTTCAAGACGGAAATTTGGGGCCCCAAATTTGCAGATTTTGTTATCTTTGTCGGAGGAGTTTGAAAATATGCTCAAAAAATCACAAAAAATCATAATAAGCGAAAAAAAAATCTAAAATAAGTGAATAATTGTAGGAACCACACTCGGTTAAAGTGTGTGTGTAGTACAAATAATTCCTTCCGCCCTTAATTTTCACTAAATTATATGGTGGGGGTAAAATGTTTTTATATATTCTGAAAGTACTCGCCAAGACTATTTCAATGAGTATAAATATGCCACGATTAGATAAAAAATAAGAAATTGATATATCACCACTACATACAATATGTATGGAACGTACACTAAAGAATTCCATAATTAGATTGGGACTTAAATAATTTGAAATTCCATATCTTCTGAACCATACGAGGTAATGACTTCAAATAAATTAAAAAAATTAAAGGACATAAGTAGCTATAATGGCCTTTTGCATTGGAAGTCCCTGTATTTCAAGGGGGCGCGGATAGGGAGCTCATACTGCAGAAATAACGGTTTTTTGTCTTAAATCACCCGAAAAAATGGGGGAGGGGGAAAATTTTTGTTATTTCTGTAATCTACTCACCAAGACCTTTCCGATGAGTACCTGCATGTCGGGATATGTTCAACAAAGGAAATCGTGTTTTCACCACTACATACATAATGTATGGAACGTACACCAAGGAATTCCCTAATTATTTTGGGACTTAAATTATTTGAAATTCGATATCTCCAGAACGTTAAGAGGTAATGACTTCAAATATATGAAAAAAATTAAAGGACATAAGTAGTTATAATGGCCTTCTGCATTGGAAGTCTCTGTATTTCAAGGGGGCGCCGCTAGGAAGCGCAGACTGCAAAAATAACGGTTTTTGTACTAAATCACCCACAAAGTGGGGGAGGGGGACATTTTTGTTATTTCTGTAAACACTCACCAAGGCCTTTCTAATGACTGGTAATGACTTCAAATTAGTTTGAAAAATTAAAGGACATAAGTAGCTATAAGGGCTTTCTGCATTGGAAGTCTCTGTAGTTCAATAAGGCGCCGCTAGGAAGCGCAGACTGCAAAAATAACGTTTTTTGTAATAAATCACCCGAACAATTCGGGGAGGGGGAAATTTTTGTCATTTCTCTAATCTACTCACCGAGACCTTTCCAATGACTACCTACATGTTGGGAAATGTTCTAAAAATGAAATCGTGAGTTCACCACTACATACATAATGTATGGAACGTTCACCAAGGAATTCCCTAATTATGTTGGGAGTTAAATAATTTGAAATTCGATATCTCCAGAACGATAAGAGGTAATGACTTCAAATAAATTAAAGAAATTAAAGGACATAAGTAGCTATAATGGCCTTCTGCATTGGAGGTCCCTGTATTTCAAGGGAGCGCCGCTAGGAAACGCAGATTGCAAAAATATAACGGTTTTTTGTCCTAGATCACCCGAAAAATTGGGGAGGGGGAAATTTTGGTTATTTGTGTAATCTACTCACCAAGACCTTTCCAATGAGTATTCATATGCTCAGATTGGATAAAAAATAAGAAATTGATTAAACACAACTTCATACATGGAACGTACACCAAGGAATTCCCTAATTATGTTGAGACTTAAATAATTTGAACTTCTATATCTCCTGAACGATAAGAGGTCATGACTTCAAATAAATTTTAGAAATTGAAGGACAACAGTTTTTCGACCAACCTAAAAAGAAAAGAAAAATTAGACTAAAAATAAAAATAAAAAGGCTTACCAGCATCTGGGAAGACACAGATGCTAAGGATCCCACGATGACCTGAAATAAACAAAAAAAAAAGAATTAAAATATGCACTCAAAAGATACACATTAAGGTAATAAATGAAATTTTACCCAACAAATTGTGTTTACATACATAGTACCTCACCATGCATGCAAACAATAACAAAAGAACAAAATGCACTAAACTTTATGTTCAGTAACATAAAGTATAAAGGGATCTTAAGTACCCACGTACGGGCACATAATAAACCCATTTTCAATACATTCGTGAATACCTGAGATGAGACTTTTGTAAACAAAAACTCACCTTGACAGGTAAACACGGTATTTGAAAATTTTGGAATTTCACATGAAAGTATACATAAATTAAATAAAATTACATACCAACCTGTAGTTAAATACATAATACCCACGTTGAATACCTCCAATCAGCACAAAACACAAAATTTACCACCAATTTAACTATATTACAACTCGCGCGCGGCTGACATTTCGCATAAAAATAAACACGTCAAACTCCATACTTTCGCGATGTTTGACATATCACCCCGGGGTGAAAAGAGACGTAGAATCTAATGGACGCGTTCGCGTCGCGATATTTTTCACGAGTTACGGGTAATTCGCGATTTTATGAATGTACCTTTACACCAATGAGTGCGAAAGAGACACAAAGGTGTGAAAGGGACACGAATAAAGATGAACGAAAATGAATTCTGAGAGGAATTTAGTAAATTGAACTAAAAGATGGCGTATCGATAAGTTATGGCACAGATTCGGAAAACTTATCATAATTACGTGAAATTAAAATCAATTTATATGGGAAAGATGTCAAAAAATGCAATTTGTTATTTGGCATCAAACGACTACAATAAATTCACACATTGTAGTCAAATTAAGCTCAAAAATTGTATAATTCATTTTTATGGATATGAAATCGGAACAAAATTTTCTATAAAAAGGGGGTTCATTCTTCATTCTATCTTCTTATTTTCAAAGTTATCAAAGTGCGAGCACATGCAATAGCATTCCTCCCACAATTTGCAAGTTTTTCACCGTGTCATCGATCAAAGGGAAATAGAAATTTCAGCAACTTTAACATTTTTCAACAATTGAAGCAGTACAAATTTCTAAGGCAATTCGCAACATCAACAAATTTTCAAAGTGAATTTATTGATTGAAATTTTAATAGCAACAACTTTCAATCAAATTCAAGGTAACCTTGTGAATTAATTATTTATTTTCAATTTGAGTTAAATTTCATTGTGTTCGCATGCCAGGTGTTGGTCATACACACATGTATGAATTTAACAAGAACAATTGAATTTTTTGATTCTTAATTTCTTCCTTTCAGCCATTTAACTAATTCACTCAAGTAAATCGAAATTTCTAACAATTATTCATCGTGTAAAAAATATGCCATTAGGTCATTTTTACACAACATAATAATTGGAAACTAGATCTACCTTGAGTTCTAATTACTATTTACTTTCAGCCATTAGTAAATATATTAGTTAAGAAATAGAAAGGAAAATTGTTTTTACCTTATATATATAGAAATAAAATTATAACGTAGCATAATTTTCTAATTTGTTATTATTGAATAGAAAAAGATAAATTCGAGTAAAATATAGTTTTTTTGTACATTTCAATTTCCTTTAGTAATTAAATACATAACAACACAGTGAATCAGTGAATTGTAAGTGAAGTTTCGAAGCTTTTACGTGTAAGTTGAAGGAAGTAAATTTGACATATCGAAATAATTGTTCAAGTAATTAAATTTCTCATAAAATTAAAGTTTGTTTAGTCATTAGTATTATCGTTTACAATAAATATTTGAGTGAATAATAGAGTGACAAATTTCTTTTTATTTAACCGCTACACTCCACCAGAATATTTATTCCAGCATACAGCATATTCTCGTTTGTAATCATAGTTTGTTTGAAAGTCAATTATTGGAATTGACAAGTTTCATTAAATTGTGTTTTGCGAACGCAGTTGTGTGTAGACGTCAATTATTGGAATTGGCAGTCAGCTGTGATTAAAGAACAGTAGCTATAATGGCCTTCTGCATTGGAAGTCCCTGTATGTCAAGGGAGCACAGCTAGGAAGCGCAACATGCAAAAATAACGGTTTTTTGTCCTAAATCATCCGAAAAATTAGGGAAGGGGGAAAATTTTTGTTATTTATGTAATCTACTCAAAAAGACCTTTCCAATGAGTATTCATATGGGATAAAAAATAAGAAATTGATTAAACACAAATACATACATAATGTATGGAACCTACACCAAGGAATTCCCTAATTATGTTGGGACTTAAATAATTTGAAATTCTATATCTCCTGAACGATAAAAGGTAATGACTTCAAATAAATTTTAGAAATTAAAGGACATAAGTAGTTATAATGGCCTTCTGCATTGGAAGTCTCTGTATTTCAAGTGGGCGCCGCTAGAAAGCGCAGACTGCAAAAATAACGGTTTTTTGTTTTAAGTCAACCGAAAAGTTGGGGGAGGGGGAAATTTTTGATATTTCTGTAATCTACTCAGCAAGGCCTTTGCAATCACTACTTACATGTTGGGATATATTCGAAAAATGAAATCGTGATTTCACCCCTACATACATAATGTATGGAGCTTACACCAAGCAATTCCCTAATTATGTGGGGATTTAAATAATTTGAAATTGGATATCTCTAGAACGATAAGAGGTAATGATTTCAAAAAAATTAAAAAAAATTAAAGGACAAAAGTAGCTATAATGGCCTTCTGCATTGGAAGTCCCTGTATTTCAAGGGAGCGCCGCTAGGAAGCGCAGACTGCAAAAATAAAGGGTTTTTGTCCTAAATCACCGGAAAAATTGGGGAAGGGGAAAATTTTGGTTATTTATGTAATCTACTGACCAGGACCTTTCCAATGAGTATTCATATGCTCAGATTGGATAAAAAATAAGAAATTGATTAAACACAACTACATACATAATGTATGGACGTACAGCAAGGAATTCCCTAATTATGTGGGGACTTAAATAATTTGAAATTCGATATCTCTAGAACGATAAGAGGTAATGATTTCAAAAAAATTAAAAAAAATTAAAGGACAAAAGTAGCTATAATGGCCTTCTGCATTGGAAGTCCCTGTATTTCAAGGGAGCGCGCTAGGAAGCGCAGACTGCAAAAATAATGGGTTTTTGTCCTAAATCACGCGAAAAATTTGGGAAGGTGGAAAATTTGTGTTATTTATGTAATCTACTCACCAAGACCTTTCCAATGAGTATTCGTATGCTCAGATTGGATAAAAAATAAGAAATTGATTAGACACAACTACACACATAATGTATGGAACGTGCACCAAGGAGTTCCCTAATTATGTTGGGACTTAAATAATTTGAAATTCGATATCTCCAGAACGATAAGAGGTACTGACTTCAAATAAATTTTGGAAATTAAAGGACAAAAGTAGCTATAATGGCCTTCTGCACTGGAAGTCCCTGTATTTCAAGGGAGCGCTGATAGGAAAAGCAGACTGCAAAAATAACGGGTTTTTGTCCTAAATCACCCGAAAAATTGGGAAGGGAAAAATTTTGGTTATTTATGTAATCTACTGACTAGGACCTTTCCAATGAGTATTCATATGCTCAGATTGGATAAAAAATAAGAAATTGTTTAAATACAACTACATACATAATGTATGGACGTACAGCAAGGTATTCCCTAATTATGTTGGGACTTAAATAATTTTAAATTCTATATCTCCAGAACGATAAGAGGTAATGACCTCAAATAAATTTAACAAATTAAAGGACATAAGTATCTATAATGGCCTTCTGCACTGGAAGTCCTTGTATTTCAAGGGAGCGCTGATAGGAAAAGCAGACTGCAAAAATAACGGGTTTTTGGCCTAAATCACCCGAAAAATTGGGAAGGGAAAAATTTTGGTTATTTATGTAATCCACTGACCAGGACCTTTCAAATGAGTATTCATATGCTCAGATTGGATAAAAAATAAGAAATTGATTTAAACACAACTATATACATAATGTATGGACGTACAGCAAGGTATTCCCTAATTATGTTGGGACTTAAATAATTTTAAATTCTATATCTCCTGAACGATAAGAGGTAATGGCTTGAAATAAATTTTAGAAATTAAAGGACAAAAGTAGCTATAATGGCCTTCTGCATTCGAAGTCCCTGTATTTCAAGGGTGCGCCGCTAGGAAGCGCAGACTGCAAAAATAATGTTTTTTTGTCCTAAATCACCCGAAAAATTGGGGGAAGGGGAAAATTTGTGTTATTTCTGTAATCTACTCACCAAGCCCTTTCCAATAACTACCTACATGTTGGGATATGTTCTAAAAATTAAATCGTGATTACACCACTACATACATAATGTATGGAACGGACACCAAGGAATTCCCTAATTATGTTGGGACTTCAATAATTTGAAATTCGATATCTCCAGAACGATAAGAGGTACTGACTTCAAATAAATTTTAGAAATTAAAGGACAAAAGTAGCTATAATGGCCTTCTGCATCGGAAGTCCCTGCATTTCAAGGGAGCGCCGCTCGAAAGCGCAGACTGCAAAAATAACGGTTTTTTATCCTAAATGACCCGAAAAATTGGGGAAAGTGGAAAATTTGTGTTATTTATGTAATCTACTCACCAAGACCTTTCCAATGTGTATTCATGTGCTCAGATTGGATAAAAAATAAGAAATTGATTAAACACAACTACATACATAATGTATGGAACGTACAGCAAGGAATTCCCTAATTATGTTGGGACTTAAATAATTTGAAATTCGATATCTCCAGAACGATAAGAGGTAATGATTTCAAATAAATTACAAAAATTAAAGGGAAAAAGTAGCTATAATGGCCTTCTGCCTTTGGAGTCCCTGTATTTCAAGGGAGCGCTGCTTGGAAACGCAGACTGCAAAAATAATGGTTTTTTGTCCTAAATCACCCGAAAAATTGGGGGACGGGGAAAATTTCTGTTATTTCTGTAATCTACTCACCAAGCCCTTTCCAATGACTTCCTACATGTTGGGATATGTTCTAAAAATTAAATCGTGATTACACCACTGCATACGTAATGTATGGAACGTACACCAAGGAATTCCCTAATCATGTTGGGACTTAAATAATTTGAAATTCGATATCTCCAAAACGATAAGAGGTAATGAATTCAAATAAATTTTAAAAATTAAAGGACATAAGTAGCTATTATGGCCTTCTGCATTCGAAGTCCCTGTATTTCAAGGGAGCGCCGCTAGGAAACGCAGACTGCAAAAATAACGGGTTTTTGTCTTAAATCACCCGAAAAATTGGGGAAGGGGGAAAATTGTTGCTATTTATGTAATCTACTCACCAATACCCTTCCAATGAGTATTCATATGCTCAGATTGGATAAAAAATAAGAAATTGATTAAACACAACTCCATACATAATGTATGGAACGTACACCAAGGAATTCCCTAAATATGTTGGGACTTAAATAATGTGAAATTCTATATCTCCTGAACGATAAGAGGTAATGGCTTCAAATAAATTTCATAATTAAAGAACAAAAGTAGCTATAATGGCCTCCTGCCTTCGAAGTCCCTGTATTTCAAAGGAGCACCGCTTGGAAACGCAGACTGCAAAAATAATGGTTTTTTGTCCTCAATCACCCGAAAAATTGGGGGACGAGGAAAATTTGTGTTATTTCTGTAATCTACTCACCAAGCCCTTTCCAATGACTACCTACATGTTGGGATATGTTCTAAAAATTAAATCGTGATTACACCACTACATACATAATGTATGGAACGTACACCAAGGAATTCCCTAATTATGTTGGGACTTAAATAATTTGAAATTCGATATCTCCAAAACGATAAGAGGTAATGACTTCAAATAAATTCAAAAAAATTAAAGGACATAAGTAGCTATAATGGCCTTCTGCATTCGAAGTCCCTGTATTTCAAGGGAGCGCCCGCTGGGAAAACGCAGACTGCAAAAATAACGGTTTTTTGTCTTAAATCACCCGAAAAATAGGGGAAGGGGGAAAATTGTTGTTATTTATGTAATCTACTCACCAAGACCCTTCCAAATGAGTATTCATATGCTCAGATTGGATAAAAAATAAGAAATTCATTAAACACAACTCCATACATAATGTATGGAACGTACACCAAGGAATTCCCTAATTATGTTGGGACTTAAATAATGTGAAATTTTATATCTCCTGAACGATAAGAGGTAATGGCTTCAAATAAATTTCATAAATTAAAGAACAAAAGTATCTATAATGGCCTTCTGCATTCGAAGTCCCTGTATTTCAAGGGAGCGCCGCTAGGAAACGCAGACTGCAAAAATAACGGGTTTTTGTCTTAATCACCCGAAAAATTGGGGAAGGGGGAAAGTTGTTGTTATTTATGTAATCTACTCACCAAGACCTTTCCAATGAGTATTCATGTACTCAGATTGGATAAAAAATAAGAAATTGATTAAACACAACTACATACATAATGTATGGAACGTACAGAAAGGAATTCCCTAATTATGTTGGGACTTAAGTAGATTGAAATTCGATATCTCCAGAACGATAAGAGGTAATGACTTCAAATAAATTAAAAAAATTAAAGGGCAAAAGTAGCTATAACGACCTTCTGCGTTGGAAGTACCTGTATTTCAAGGGAGCGCCGCTTGGAAGCGCAGACTGCAAAAATAACGGTTTTTTGTCCTAAATCACCCGAAAAATTGGGGAAGGGGGAAAATTTTTGTTATTTGTGTAATCTACTTATCAAGACCTTTCGAATAAGTACTCATATGCTCAGATTGGATAAAAACTAAGAGATTGATTAAATACAGATACATACATAATGTATGGAACGTGCACCAAGGAATTCCCTGTTTATGTTGGGACTTAAATAATTTGAAATTCTATATCTCCTGAACGATAAAAGGTAATGACTTCAAATTAATTAAAAAAATTAAAGGACATAAGTAGCTATAATGGCCTTCTGCATTCGAAGTCCCTGTATTTCAAGGGAGCGGCGCTAGGAAACGCAGACTGTAAAAATAACGGGTTTTTGTCTTAAATCACTCGAAAAATTGGGGAAGGGGGAAAATTTTTGTTATTTATGTAATCTACTCACCAAGAACCTTCCAATGAGTATTCATATGCTCAGATTGCATAAAAAATAAGAAAATTGATTAAACACAACTCCATACATAATGTATGGAACGTACGCCAAGGAATTCCCTAATTATGTTGGGACTTAAATAATTTGAAATTCGATATCTCCAGAACGATAAGAGGTAAGACTTCAAATAAATTACAAAAATTAAAGGACATAAGTAGCTATAATGGCCTTTCTGCACTGGAAGTCCCTGTATTTCAATTGAGCGCTGCTATGGAAAAGCAGACTGGCAAAAATAACGGGTTTTTGTTTTAAATCACCCGAAAAATTGGGGAAGGGGAAAATTTTGGTTATTTATATAATCTACTGACCAGGTCCTTTCCAGTGAGTATTCATATGCTCAGATTGGATAAAAAATAAGAAATTGCTTAAACACAACTACATACATAAGATATGGACGTACAGCAAGGAATTCCTTAATTATGTGGGGACTTAAATAATTTGGAATTCGATATATCTAGAACGATAAGAGGTAATGATTTCAAAAAATTAAAAAAAATTAAAGGAAAAAAGTAGCTATAATGGCCTTCTGCATGGAAGTCCCTGTATTTCAAGGGAGCCCCGCTAGGAAGCGCAGACTGCAAAATAACGGGTTTTTTGTCCTAAATCACCCGAAAAATTAAGGAAGTGGGAGAATTGTTGTTATTTATGTAATCTACTCACCAAGAAACTTCCAATGAGTATTCATATGCTCAGATTGGATAAAAAATAAGAAATTGATTAAACACAACTCCATACATAATGTATGGAACGTACACCAAGGAATTCCCTAATTATGTTGGGACTTAAATAGTGTGAAATTCTATATCTCCTGAACGCTAAGAGGTAATGGCTTCAAATGAATTTAGAAATTAAAGGATAAAAGTAGCTATAATGGCATTCTGCATTCGAAGTCCCTGTATATCAAGTGAGCGCCGCTAGGAAACGCAGACTGCAAAAATAACGGGTTTTTGTCCTAAATCACCCGAAAAATTAAGGAAGTGGGAGAATTGTTGTTATTTATGTAATCTACTCACCAAGAAACTCCAATGAGTATTCATATGCTCAGATTGGATAAAAAATAAGATATTGATTAAACACAACTACATACATAATGCATGGAACGTACACCAAGGAATTCCCTAATTATGTTGGGACTTATATAATTTGAAATTCGATATCTCCAGAACGATAAGAGGTAATGACTTCAAATAAATTACAAAAATTAAAGGGCAAAAGTAGCAATAATGGCCTTCTGCCTTCGAAGTCCCCGTATTTCAAGGGAGCGCCGATTGAAATGCAGGGCTGCAAAAATAATGGTTTTTTTTCCTCAATCACCCCAAAAATTGGGAAAGGGGGAAAATTGTTGTTATTTCTGTAATCTACTCACCAAGCCCTTTCCAATGACTACCTACATGTTGGGATATGTTCTAAAAAATTAAATCGTGATTACACCACTACATACATAATGTATGGAACGTGCACCAAGGAATTCCTGTTTATGTTGGGACTTAAATAAATTGAAATTCTATATCTCCTTAACGATAAAAGGTAAGGACTTCAAATTAATAAAAAAATTAAAGGACATAAGTAGCTATAATGGCCTTCTCCATTGGAAGTCCCTGTATTTCAAGGGAGCGCCGCTAGGAAGCGCAGACTGCAAAAATAACGGGTTTTTGTCCTAAATCACCCGAAAAAATTGGGGAAGGTGGAAAATTTGTGTTATTTATGTAATCTACTCACCAAAACCTTTCCAATAACTACCTACATGTTGGGATATGTTCTAAAAATTAAATCGTGATTACACCACTACATACGTAATGTATGGAACGTACACCAAGCAATTCCCTAATTATGTTGGGACTTCAATAATTTGAAATTCGATATCTCCAGAACGATAAGAGATACTGACTTCAAATAAATTTTAGAAATTAAAGGACAAAAGAAGCTATAATGGCCTTCTGCATCGGAAGTCCCTGCATTTCAAGGGAGCGCCGCTAGAAAGCGCAGACTGCAAAAATAACGGTTTTTTATCCTAAATGACCCGAAAAATTGGGGAAAGTGGAAAAATTTGTGCTTCTATATGTAATCTACTCACCAAGACCTTTCCAATGTGTATTCATGTGCTCACATTGGATAAAAAATAAGAAATTGATTAAACACAACTACATACATAATGCATGGAACGTACAGCAAGGAATTCCCTAATTATGTTGGGACTTAAATAATTTGAAATTCGATATATCTAGAACGATAAGAGGTAATGATTTAAAAAAATTAAAAAAAATTAAAGGACAAAAGTAGCTATAATGGCCTTCTGCATTGGAAGTCCCTGTATTTCAAGGGAGCGCTGCTAGGAAAAGCAGACTGCAAAAATAACGGGTTTTTGTTTTAAATCACCCGAAAAATTGGGGAAGGGGAAATTTTTGGTTATTTATGTAATCTACTGACCAGGTCCTTTCCAATGACTACCTACATGTTGGGATATGTTCTAAAAATTAAATCGTTATTACACCACTACATACATAATGTATGGAACGTACAACAGGGAATTCCCTAATTATGTTGGGACTTAAATAATTTGAAATTCGATATCTCCAGAACGATAAGAGGTACTGACTTCAAATAAATTTTAGAAATTAAAGGACAAAAGTAGCTATAATGGCCTTCTGCACTCGAAGTCCCTATATTTCAAGGGAGCGCCGCTAGGAAGCGCAGACTGCAAAAATAATGTTTTTTTGTCGTAAATCACCCGAAAAATTGGGGGACGGGGAAAATTTGTGTAATTTCAGTAATCTACTCACCAAGCCCTTTCCAATGACTATCTAGATGTTGGGATATGTTCTAAAAATTAAATCGTGATTACACCTCTACATACATAATGTATGGAGAGTACAACAAGGAATTCCTAATTATGTTGGGACTTAAATAATTTGAAATTCGATATCTCCAGAACGATAAGAGGTAACGACTTCAATTAAATTAAAATAATTAAAGGACATAAGTAGCTATAATGACCTTCTGCATTCGAATTCCCTGTATTTCAAGGGAGCGCCGGCTAGGGAAACGCAGACTGCAAAAATAACGGGTTTTTGTCCTAAATCACCCGAAAAATTAGGGAAGGGGGAAAATTTTGGTTATTTATGTAATCTACTGACCAGGACCTTTCCAATGAGTATTCATATGCTCAGATTGGATAAAAAATAAGAATTGATTAAACACAACTACATACATAATGTATGGAACGTACAGCAAGGAATTCCCTAATTATGCTGGGACTTAAATAATTTGAAAATCGATATCTGCAAAACGGTAAGAGGTAATGACCTCAAATAAATTTAACAAATTAAAGGACATAAGTAGCTAAAATGGCCTTCTGCACTGGAAGTCCCTGTATTTCAAGGGAGCGCTGCTAGGAAAAGTAGACTGCAAAAATAACGGGTTTTTGTCCTAAATCACCCGAAAAATTGGTGAAGGTGGAAAATTTGTATTATTTATGTAATCCACTCACCAAGACCTTTCCAATGAGTATTCATATGCTCAGATTGGATAAAAAATAAGAAATTGATTAAACACAACTACATACATAATGGATGGAACGTACAGCAAGGAATTCCCTAATTATGCTGGGACTTAAATAATTTGAAACTCGATATCTGCAGAACGATAAGAGGTAATGACCTCAAATAAATTTAACAAATTAAAGGACATAAGTAGCTAAAATGGCCTTCTGCACTGGAAGTCCCTGTATTTCAAGGGAGCGCTGCTAGGAAAAGCAGACTGCAAAAATGACGGGTTTTTGTTTTAAATCACCCGAAAAGTTGGGGGAAGGGGAAAGTTTTGGTTATTTATGTAATCTACTGACCAGGTCCTTTCCAATGAGTAATCATATGCTCAGATTGGATAAAAAATAAGAAATTGATTAAACACAACTACATACATAAGGTATGGACGTACAGCAAGGAATTCCTTAATTATGTGGGGACTTAAATAATTTGAAATTCAATATATCTAGAATGATAAGAGGTGATGATTTCAAAAAAAATTAAAAAAAATTAAAGGACAAAAGTAGCTATAATGGTCTTCTGCATTGGAAGTCCCTGTATTTCAAGGGAGCGCCGCTAGGAAGCGCAGACTGCAAAAAATAACGGGTTTTTTGTCCTAAATCACCCGAAAAATTGGGGAAGGTGGAAAATTTGTGTTATTTCTGTAATCTACTCACCAAGCCCTTTCCAATGACTACGTACATGTTGGGATATGTTCTAAAAATTAAATCGTGATTACACCACTACATACATAATGTATGGAACGTACAACAAGGAATCCCTACTTATGTTGGGACTTAAATAATTTGAAATTCGATATCTCCAGAATGATAAGAGGCAACGACTTCAAATAAATTAAAATAATTAAAGGACAAAAGTAGCTATAATGGGCCTTCTGCATTCGAAGTCCCTGTATTTCAAGGGAGCGCCGCTAGGAAGCGCAGACGGCAAAAAAAACGGTTTTTTGTCCTAAATTACCCGAAAAATTGGTGAAGGTGGAAAATTTGTATTATTTGTGTAATCTACTCACCAAGACCTTTTCAATGAGTATTCGTATGCTCAGATTGGATAAAAAATAAGATATTGATTAAACACAACTACATACATAATGTATGGAACGTACCACAAGCAATTCACTAATTATGCTAGGACTTAAATAATTTGAAATTCGATATCTCCAGAACGATAAGAGGTACTGCCTTCAAATAAATTTTGGAAGTTAAAGGAGAAAAGTAGCTATAATGGCCTTCTGCATTCGAAGTCCCTGTATTTCAAGGGAGCGCCACTAGGAAGCGCAGACTGCAAAAATAATGGTTTTTTTGTCCTAAATCACCCGAAAAATTGGGGGACGGGGAAAATTTGTGTTATTTCTGTAATCTACTCACCAAGCCCTTTCCAATGACTACGTACATGTCGGGATATGTTCTAAAAATTAAACCGTGATTACACCACTACATACATAATGTATGGAACGTACAACAAGGAATTCCCTACTTATGTTGGGACTTAAATAATTTGAAATTCGATATCTCCAGAATGATAAGAGGCAACGACTTCAAATAAATTAAAATAATTAAATGGCAAAAATAACGGTTTTTTGTCCTAAATTACCCGAAAAATTGGTGGAAAATTTGTATTATTTATGTAATCTACTCACCAAGACCTTTCCAATGAGTATTCGTATGCTCAGATTGGATAAAAAATAAGATATTGATTAAACACAACTGCATACATAATGTATGGAACGTACCACAAACAATTCACTAATTATGGTGGGACTTAAATAATTTGAAACTCGATATATCCAGAACGATAAGAGGTAATGACCTCAAATAAATTTAACAAATTAAAGGACATAAGTAGCTATAATGCCCTTCTGCACTGGAAGTCCCTGTATTTCAAGGGAGCGCTGCTAGGAAAAGCAGACTGCAAAAAAAACGGGTTTTTGTCCTAAATCACCCGAAAAATTGGGGAAGAGAAAAATTTTGGTTATTTATGTAATCTACTGACCAGGACCTTTCCAATGAGTATTCATATGCTCAGATTGGATAAAAAATAAGATATTGATTAAACACAACTACATACATAATGTATGGAACGTCCCACAATGAATTCACTAATTATGCTGGGACTTAAATAATTTGAAACTCGATTTCTCCAGAACGATAAGAGGTAATGACCTCAAATAAATTTAACAAATTAAAGGACAAAAGTAGCTATAATGGCCTTCTGCATTCGAAGTCCCTGTATTTCAAGGGAGCGCCGCTAGGAAACGCAGACTGCAAAAATAACGGTTTTTTGTCCTAAATCACCCGAAAAATTGGGGGAAAGTGGAAAATTTGTGTTATTTCTGTAATCTACTCACCAAGCCCTTTCCAATGACTACGTACATGTTGGGATATGTTCTAAAAATTAAATCGTGATTACACCACTACATACATAATGTATGGAACGTACAACAAGGAATTCCCTACTTATGTTGGGACTTAAATAATTTGAAATTCGATATCTCCAGAATGATAAGAGGCAACGACTTCAAATAAATTAAAATAATTAAAGGACAAAAGTAGCTATAATGGCCTTCTGCATTCGAAGTCCCTGTATTTCAAGGGAGCGCCGCTAGGAAGCGCAGACGGCAAAAAAAACGGTTTTTTGTCCTAAATTACCCGAAAAATTGGTGAAGGTGGAAAATTTGTATTATTTGTGTAATCTACTCACCAAGACCTTTTCAATGAGTATTCGTATGCTCAGATTGGATAAAAAATAAGATATTGATTAAACACAACTACATACATAATGTATGGAACGTACCACAAGCAATTCACTAATTATGCTAGGACTTAAATAATTTGAAATTCGATATCTCCAGAACGATAAGAGGTACTGCCTTCAAATAAATTTTGGAAGTTAAAGGAGAAAAGTAGCTATAATGGCCTTCTGCATTCGAAGTCCCTGTATTTCAAGGGAGCGCCACTAGGAAGCGCAGACTGCAAAAATAATGGTTTTTTGTCCTAAATCACCCGAAAAATTGGGGGACGGGGAAAATTTGTGTTATTTTCTGTAATCTACTCACCAAGCCCTTTCCAATGACTACGTACATGTCGGGATATGTTTCTAAAAATTAAATCGTGATTACACCACTACATACATAATGTATGGAACGTACACCAAGCAATTCCCTAATTATGTTGGGACTTCAATAATTTGAAATTCGATATCTCCAGAACGATAAGAGATACTGACTTCAAATAAATTTTAGAAATTAAAGGACAAAAGAAGCTATAATGGCCTTCTGCATCGGAAGTCCCTGCATTTCAAGGGAGCGCCGCTAGAAAGCGCAGACTGCAAAAATAACGGTTTTTTATCCTAAATGACCCGAAAAATTGGGGAAAGTGGAAAATTTGTGCTTCTATATGTAATCTACTCACCAAGACCTTTCCAATGTGTATTCATGTGCTCAGATTGGATAAAAAATAAGAAATTGATTAAACACAACTACATACATAATGTATGGAACGTACAGCAAGGAATTCCCTAATTATGCTGGGACTTAAATAATTTGAAACTCGATATCTGCAGAACGATAAGAGGTAATGACCTCAAATAAATTTAACAAATTAAAGGACATAAGTAGCTAAAATGGCCTTCTGCACTGGAAGTCCCTGTATTTCAAGGGAGCGCTGCTAGGAAAAGCAGACTGCAAAAATGACGGGTTTTTGTTTTAAATCACCCGAAAAGTTGGGGAAGGGGAAAGTTTTGGTTATTTATGTAATCTACTGACCAGGTCCTTTCCAATGAGTAATCATATGCTCAGATTGGATAAAAAATAAGAAATTGATTAAACACAACTACATACATAAGGTATGGACGTACAGCAAGGAATTCCTTAATTATGTGGGGACTTAAATAATTTGAAATTCAATATATCTAGAATGATAAGAGGGTGATGATTTCAAAAAAATTAAAAAAAAATTAAAGGACAAAAGTAGCTATAATGGTCTTCTGCATTGGAAGTCCCTGTATTTCAAGGGAGCGCCGCTAGGAAGCGCAGACTGCAAAAATAACGGGTTTTTTGTCCTAAATCACCCGAAAAATTGGGGAAGGTGGAAAATTTGTGTTATTTCTGTAATCTACTCACCAAGCCCTTTTCCAATGACTACGTACATGTTGGGATATGTTCTAAAAATTAAATCGTGATTACACCACTACATACATAATGTATGGAACGTACAACAAGGAATTCCCTACTTATGTTGGGACTTAAATAATTTGAAATTCGATATCTCCAGAATGATAAGAGGCAACGACTTCAAATAAATTAAAATAATTAAAGGACAAAAGTAGCTATAATGGCCTTCTGCATTCGAAGTCCCCTGTATTTCAAGGGAGCGCGCGCTAGGAAGCGCAGACGGCAAAAAAAACGGTTTTTTGTCCTAAATTACCCGAAAAATTGGTGAAGGTGGAAAATTTGTATTATTTGTGTAATCTACTCACCAAGACCTTTTCAATGAGTATTCGTATGCTCAGATTGGATAAAAAATAAGATATTGATTAAACACAACTACATACATAATGTATGGAACGTACCACAAGCAATTCACTAATTATGCTAGGACTTAAATAATTTGAAATTCGATATCTCCAGAACGATAAGAGGTACTGCCTTCAAATAAATTTTGGAAGTTAAAGGAGAAAAGTAGCTATAATGGCCTTCTGCATTCGAAGTCCCTGTATTTCAAGGGAGCGCCACTAGGAAGCGCAGACTGCAAAAATAATGGTTTTTTGTCCTAAATCACCCGAAAAATTGGGGGACGGGGAAAATTTGTGTTATTTCTGTAATCTACTCACCAAGCCCTTTCCAATGACTACGTACATGTCGGGATATGTTCTAAAAATTAAACCGTGATTACACCACTACATACATAATGTATGGAACGTACAACAAGGAATTCCCTACTTATGTTGGGACTTAAATAATTTGAAATTCGATATCTCCAGAATGATAAGAAGGCAACGACTTCAAATAAATTAAAATAATTAAATGGCAAAAATAACGGTTTTTTTGTCCTAAATTACCCGAAAAATTGGTGGAAAATTTGTATTATTTATGTAATCTACTCACCAAGACCTTTCCAATGAGTATTCGTATGCTCAGATTGGATAAAAAATAAGATATTGATTAAACACAACTGCATACATAATGTATGGAACGTTACCACAAACAATTCACTAATTATGGTGGGACTTAAATAATTTGAAACTCGATATATCCAGAACGATAAGAGGTAATGACCTCAAATAAATTTAACAAATTAAAGGACATAAGTAGCTATAATGCCCTTCTGCACTGGAAGTCCCTGTATTTCAAGGGAGCGCTGCTAGGAAAAGCAGACTGCAAAAAAAACGGGTTTTTGTCCTAAATCACCCGAAAAATTGGGGGAAGAGAAAAATTTTGGTTATTTATGTAATCTACTGACCAGGACCTTTCCAATGAGTATTCATATGCTCAGATTGGATAAAAAATAAGATATTGATTAAACACAAC